>MIQA02006773.1:0-18535 GCA_001887855.2 Sclerospora graminicola | reverse complement strand
CGACTACAGCTTACCGTAAAAATACATCCACTGTTTCGAAATACGACTCCGACCTCGTATCTCGGAAACTGCGGATGGAGGTCAAAACAGCGTTTGAAAAACAGATGGTTGGCGAACCAGACAGCTCACCCGACTCTGCGGAAACAGTGTTTGCTCCGAAACAGTTTATTTTTTGGAAAATGCAAGTGAAATTTCAACGGATTTGGGCCCACCAGACGGACCCGTAGTGCATTTACGTGGAATATATTTTGCTAAGAAGCTTAACAACTAAAACCAAGGCTAAAGTTCAACAATTTACTGTATGATCACAAATGAGGGTGGTGATACAAGTGAGCAAAAAGTTGGGGTTGTTTTGGAAAATGTGGAGTCAGGAAAAGTGGCAAAGATAATGGAAGTGCTTACAGACAAATTAGGGAAGCGGAAGGCATGCGGATAGTGAAAAACGACAAGGGGGCGGAGTACCACACGCCCAAGGTCGACACTAAGATGATATCGCGTCACTGGAAGGACGCCAAGAAGGAAAGGGGTCTTTTTTGTCGGACCGACATGGTAAGTAGAGTTTTCGAGAGCTTAGCCATGCCAGGGCATACATCTTTACTTGAAACAGGATGGGTAAGGTGATGAATGCGGGGGATCAACAGCAGGTCTCGATACTAGGTATGCAGAATATAGGTCAAGGACCAGGCATACAGGTGCCTTTGGTAAGGGCACCAAGTGCAAAGCAGTGCACACTAAAAATCATTTTTTTATAAAACCGAGACATATCGTGGGTTAGGTTCCGGTTTTCATGCTTCGGGGAAACGTTTTTTCGGCAGATCAATATTGCAGAAGCAGCCTGGGGATTTCAGTGGAGTGAAGACGTAAAAGTCGAATTACTGGGATATTACCTTGGAGGAGCGGCGGAAAGCTACAACAAGCGACAAGTGGAGACGAGGTGGTGTGAAACTCTAGCATTATGGTACGTAATGGATAAGATGTTAGCAACTTTTCACGTACAGATTACGCTTGCACAAGGAGTGAAGCTATTTATGGCGCACAAAAGCTGTGCACGCGCCTGGCCGGGGCATTATTAATATCTGTCTGCTGTGGCAGAATCAGTCGGAGGCAATTCGGACTTTCTAGTGCTAAATAATATTGCTTTTCACGCTGCCCAAGAAATGAGGTGAATTTTGATGTCCAGGTTCGACCCTACAAGACCGGATTTTTTGCGTCAAGCCGAGGAACTTTTCCAGTTCACACAAGCTATGGAATATGAAGAAAAAGGAACCAGAAGCGTTACGCATGGTAGTGTGCACATGGCGGCGAAGAGGCCGGACAGGAACAACAAGACAAGGCGGTGCTACCTATGTGAAGAAGACATACATTTCAAGCATAATTGTCCGCAGAAGGGCGGCTAAAAACAAGACTTCTCGTTGACAATTACGACTAATTATGGAAATATCGGGAAGTAGAAGTGGATACTGGACTGTGAGGACTGTTTGCATTTGATTAATGATGTATGTTTTTTGTGGAACACAGAGAAGAATTCAGGAGTGCTCTTTCAAGCGGATGGAATAGATCTCAAAATCACGTAGAAAGAAGCATTAAATTTCTCGTTAAGTATGGAGATAAAGAGCACCTGATATAAAGACGAAAATGTGCTTTTGTGAAAATTTGTCGCGGAATATACAGTCCTATGATATTCTCGAAGAAAAGGGATGCTGATTATCTTACGTCAATGGTCGCAGAGTTGTGGTTCACCAAGAGACCGGGGAGAGCATTTTCGATGTCGAGAAAGTGCTGACTATTGGTGTTCGTGTGTACATTCCGAAAACAAATTTTGGTGCCTTAGTGATGTCAGTAATTGAACAAAACGAGGAAGATATCATGGAAACTTCTGACGTGCTACGTGGATCTTTAATGTATTTCCATGTCTACGACGTGATTGAGCGGCTTGCAAAGGACCCGTTTTACGGAATTGATACCAACACACGCAGGAAAGTTGTCTAACCTGCGCGCAAGGGAAACATACGAAGAACCCCCAAACAAGAACGGATTCTGGAGAACATTCGCCTATAGATAGAGGGGGCAGGTGGTATGTTCGGACTTGAAAGGATCAATAGCACCTAGAGACCGGCATGGGGAACATATACATTGTGAAAATTATTGATCACAAGAGTAATTACGTGCAAAAGTTTTGGTAAACGGAGAAATTTTCGATGAACCGACTATAATAGTTCAAACTACCAAGAAAAGACTGCATGGTCTTTAACGATCTGGGAAACGGTAGGTTACTGAGTGCCCCAAAAGCTTTCAGGTTGGCCTTCATCCCCTGGATCGACACGTTATGACCCAAATAAGCGACTTTAGGCTGACCCCAAAAACCGATAACTACGCTGATCGACAAATTCCAACGTTCACAAGTATCGAGCAATCGTTCAACCTTATCACACAATATATCCAATGATGTAGCCGTGACAAAAATGTCATCTATGTAGGATCGTCTCCTTAACACGGACGGTTTCTGATCCCGGTCGGGTTCGCCTTCGGTACACATCATGAACCTCAGTGATTTACCGGTGTACGGATTTAGAAGTAACCATAGAGGGCGTTGTCGATCAACCTCTGATAGATCTGAGGAGCGTTCATTAATCGGAACGGCATCCGATTCCATTCAAAAAGACCGAAAGGTGTAATAAAGACCAATATTTCCCGAACCCAATCGGTCATCGATACGACCCAGAAACCACTAGCCATATCCAACAAGCAGATCCACAAGATCTTATCCAAATCTCCAAGTAGATTATTTATAAGGGGCATGGGATAGAACACCAGCTTTGTAAGCTTATTGACCAACCTGTAATCGATTCAAAGTCGGATATCGACTCCATTCTTATTAATCACGATCACAAATCCCACGGCGATGATGATGGTCGAATGATCTTTGTTCTTAGTAGGCCCTTTATCAGGTCGGGTAGCTTTTCCCGGTTCTGTGGCGCGACTCTACGGCAACGCTGGGAGCTTGGCTTAGCCCCCCCCCCTCCCCACGTCAATGTCGCAAACAGCTCCATAAAGCGGCAGGGGGTAGGACATTACCTTTCCCGATCAGCAAATGTCGCCTTTTCCAGATGTTTCTTCTGAGCTGTCCAATCTGTTCAGAAGTATTGACGTCTAGGTCACCTATTT
Organism: Sclerospora graminicola; assembly: GCA_001887855.2. Classification (NCBI taxonomy): domain Eukaryota; phylum Oomycota; class Peronosporomycetes; order Peronosporales; family Peronosporaceae; genus Sclerospora; species Sclerospora graminicola. The sequence goes on along the minus strand of MIQA02006773.1, from coordinate 15,370 downwards.
TTGGGTCGTCCATGGTGACTTCCGGTACACTAGGTGACATTTGCGGCAAAACAGCCGTCTGGCTTTCGATATCGTCGATATACTGGTCAGCCCTCGTGGATATACACACTTGGTCATCCTCCGGGTCGATTTCTTCGAGTACGACCTGACCCGGGGTCGGCCTAGACAAGTCATCCGTCTTTTGCTCCGCTTCTGATTCCACTTCGTTTTCAGTAACCACCACGGATCCATTTCGTTCAATCTTCTCTACCGGATCGACTTTGACCATATTTTCGTCAGTGGTCAGGTCGACTTTGGGAAGGTCGGTGGTGGTCTGATATGCCAGATTCTGCTATTCAGTATATTTACGTGACCCAATCGAAACGTATCCCATTTGCCGGGGTACCTTGCCTTCCGGTAACCACATTCCTATGACCATATCCTTATTACGACCGGTGGGAAATATTAGTAATTTTAATATAGCTCATCCCTTTGACAAAAGTCGTGACCCATCGTTCGCCACGGGTCAGCCATAATTCCTGTTATCGATCAGTCGATCGGATCATTACATCGACCGATCGGACCACCGGAATATTTTCGTACTGGGCCATCTTTACCATTTGTGTACGGATACCCTACAGCGGGCACCGACGAAATAGTTGTATCTGTGCTTCGTCTGGAGGGTGGAAAAGGTCGAGTCGTATACCGACCGAGGCCATAAATATCCATCTCTAGTATAGCATCTTGACCGGCCAGTCAGCCGATCCAAGCGTAAAAACGTAATCCAGGGTACCGGCAAGGTGATCTCGACACGTGAACGACCGTCTCTCATGTAGGAACTTTAGCCGATCCCGACACGCCCTTGCCTCTGAGTATCATCTATGCGACATCCAACCTTACGAGCAAAGGCGGAGTCGACGATTGAGACTTCGGTCCCAGAGTCAAATAATGTGGTGGCCTTTTCGTTTTTAGTTTTTCCGTTGGCTTTTGCCTGTTTAAACTACTTATCGGGAGAGTGATACTCCCAATATCCACGCGATTCATCAGGCTTTAAGTCCAGCTGTATAATGACGTTCGATCGGAAATATCGTCCACTCTGATACTATAAATCGGACACCGATCGGCACAATTTAAAATCTGAATATGTATTGTCGGATATTGTACTTATGTCGTTACTTACGTATGCATAAATGCTGAACATAGACCGCTCAAACCAGATTCCAACCTGGCGAGCATCGTTTCGACGTTAGGTGGAAGCATACCAGCATGTTTGGTCGGCACGTAGACCTTGCGCATCTGGTTGAAAAATTCATCAATCGAGCACGAACCGGCATCATCAATCTTCCCACAAGTCTTACACACGAAACAACAATGGCCAGAGGTGTGCCCCTTCCGATCACACTTCCTACATGTCATTCTTTTTCAAACGTCGTGATCAATATGCTTAGTCGACTCACAATGGGCACATCTTCGACGGGGTTGGGCCGGGCCGGGCTAGCTCCCACTTCTTTTCCGTTCATCGGCCCCCCTGACCGTAAATCTCGGTCGGGGTACGGCTCGGCCATGAAGATAAGGTGTTACTGCTCTTCGTCTGAACGCAGACTCGATCGGCCGCTCTCTTCCGGATCTCTTTTGAACCCGGCACTGTCCGACTCCACTGCAATCATACAGACCGCTTTTGCTGGTCGGCCGCTGATGCCTTAACCTGGGCTTTGATCGGTATCGGTTCGATCCCATTTCGAACTTTGGATCCCGACTTTTGACACGCTGTAGTGTCCGCAATGCCTGTTCCAGTTTAACAGCCGTCTTTAATCCGGACAGTGTCAGCTGGTCAGCTAAGTCCGGATTGTCTTAGGTACCGATGAAATGTTCGACGTGCTCGCGTGACATGTTCACTCTTTGATCGGAATTTTAGCTCTTTAGACAGCAACATGTAAGCGATGGAGGTATTCGATCGGTGTTTCATCCGGCCTTATCTTCATGTGGTAGTATTGGCTTGCGACCGATACCCCCAAGTTGCAATATTGCTCTTTAAATTCACCACATATTCGGGGTCACTTCGATCAGACTTCCCGACTTAATTATTTAAGCCAGGCCTTGTCCGGGACTTTCATCAAGCCAGCAAATACCAGACATATTTCTCCATCTGGAGTCTTGTCCCTGTACGAAAGCCTACTATATCGGGCTCAGCCAGGCTCTCGCCTGATCATCGTTTATATCGTAACCGGCGAAATCCTTTAATTCGGAGATCGCTGACTTCCAGACTCGGGTGACCGTTCCAAAATCAAATCGAGCGCTTGGGCCGAAGCCATATTCGCCTTACGAGGCATCTCCAGGTCCAGATCGTCTGGATCGGAATGCTGACTTGTCCCCCCAACTGATTCCATATCAACATCACTAGTCGGGGGTGACATATGGGGTCGGCCTTGGTGGTCATCCTGGCGTATCGGCCGAACGTTCCCACCCGATCGGACCGATTCCATATCCACATCTGCAGGTGTTGGAGCTGGTTTAACTGTTGACCGGTCGAAATTCGGTCGCTGCTGCCATGATCGTCCCTGATCCGGTGCATATTGTTGAGAAATGAATGCAACATGGTTCGCATCTGGTCATGGACTTGTGAAGTCGCTCCTGGAGGTTAGATTACCTCCCACAGCATCTTGACCGACCGCATAGCTATGTTTCGACCCGACACGACCGGCTTCCGGCTCTTTGCTTCGATCATAGGGTCGATCAGACCGGTTCTTTTCGGACATAACGTCATGCGCGTTATTCCGACAGACGAATTGGTAGAATCCGCTATAGACGGGCCGACCCGTAAACCAAATCGTCGTCCTGTGCGATGTTAGCCATAGGATGTTTAATCAATTGTGATCGGTGTGAAGTATCGACCGACGGTAGTGGGGTCGAGTGGTTCACGCCGACTAACGATACTAGAATAGTAGCCTCCTTGACAACCTCGCTATCAAAATCGAACAGCTATTTGCATCACAGGCACCGGGTGTGATGTGCCGACTTCTTTGATCTGACCGATCAGGTTTCTGATCAGATCAAGTTGGATACCAGAGGTGGTCTGCCTAGTTTCTCGGCCTTCCAACTTTCCGAGAATCTTAGGACGAATACAACTTTCATGACCTGGTTGGTCTTCAGGAAATTATGGAATTTGTGCAGGTAACATGTTCGTTCAATATCTTTGACCGTGGTCGTCCCAATAGATTCGGTTTTGTCCTCATCATCTTCTAACATCTTCATTTGGAATTAATATATTTCTTAGGCGCATTGTGTTGATCCGCTCCATCTTTTTCTGTTCTTTTCCAAAACAAATCCTATTCATAGGATCAAGGTCAGAAACCTTCAATCTTTTCCCGGATTATAATTAGTTTTACTAAATTTAATCAAAATCCAATCATAAGTGTACCGTACACCAACCTATGTGACTTACCCATTATTCCAAACTTGATCATCCCATCACATGATTGGCCGATATCACTTTCAACCAGTCTTCATAATAACCCGACCACCTTTGCTGCCCTTGTAACCTTGTGACCCCGGACCTGACTCTCCCGGGTTACGTGTCGGCGGTCATTGGGAGCACATATTTGACAGGATCCCCTGCAGCTCAGCTTATCCGCCGTTGAGACGCACATCGACGCACTTTGCTCACCGGAAATCCCCCGACGGGATTGTACTGCATTATTCTATTCTTACCCCTCCCGTCCACGTGTTTCGAACACGTTATTGAATTGGACATGTTTGTGGATATAACGAAGTGGTTTTACTGTGGAAGATTGTGATAATACAATGGTTTACGTGTTACTAAGTAGTTATTGAGTCTCTATCGTTATTTGTTGGTCCGGTCGATTGAATTATCCCGACCCGACTTATACGGTACTTTATACACGGCACTACCCCTAATCCGTCCTCCGATGAAGCTTTCCGCCGGAGAACACCTCTGTCTTGAAGAAGTCACTTCCCCCGATCTGAACGGAAGGATCAGTTTCATCTAGCGTCCATGTAACCACTGTGCAGCGATGACACACAAGGTGAGATGAGATAAAAAATGGATTCGGTCGTGCATGATGACCGGTCGGAAGACCAGGATGATCGGTCCGGTCACCCTAGTGGTGACTTGTCTGATCAAGAAATCGACCAGGAGTGTGCTGCTTCATATAATTTATCTATCGCTCCTGATTGCTCAGCTTCATGAGCTTGCTGAATACTTTTTAGTATATTATTACAATGTTATTCAAGGCTGACTCCCCATGTAACCCAGCTAAAAACGTTTGCTTCTTAATTGATGCAAACATAGCTTCCTTTGATTTTTTGGTTCTCTGTTTCGCTTGCTTAAATTCTTTCAGTTCATCTAACAGATGTATTTTTCTCTTATACTCCATATATGCTTATCCATTGCTAGTGATCTACGCCCTCTGAAGATGAAAAATGATTGAAATGTCAAAGTAGAGATTTTTTCGAGTGTATTGTGGTGTAGTCGCTCTTGGAATTTTTTTCCGAAGTTATAACACCCACTGGAGCCCAGAAGACTGACTGTCGGAGGGGGTACTTTGTCCATTCAGGTCTCGGTCCAGGTCAGCATCGAGCTGGCTCGACCGGTCACTTCCATCATATTGGTTATGACGACTGGAACGATCCATCTTGCTTAATCTCACCTTGTGTACCCGTCAGCACTGGCGGTTAAGCTCCCCTGGTGGACTCCCAGACGAAATGTTAAAAGCTGGTGAAGCAGGTAGATAAGGTTTAGGACTAGGGTTTCTCCTGGGCGGAAATCTTGACCGGAGAGCGAGCTGGCGTTATACTTAGTTTTTACCGCAAATGTTAGACCGAGATTACATAATCGGCCAGCCCAACCAAAGACAATAAGGGGGTTATTCCAATCTTATGTGTAGACGTGAACTCCAAACAATACTCCACAATCTTCCACAGTAAGGCAAATCATCGCCTTCCTTTCCAATACAGCTTTACTTTGTTCGAAACACGAGCGACTCGAGTGAGTATAGTGTTTCCAAATGCCTCCCGGTAGCGGACTTCCGGTGGGTTTCTGGTAACCTTTCCCGGGCAAACCAATGACAACTAGAGTCGCTATCAGACTCGGCTAACCCGCATAAGCATATGAGACGGTCAACGGGTATGGGGAGCGTTTTCTCAGTTTCCGCCGTTTGGGGTTCTGCTTTTTTTTCGCTTCCAGGGGGGGGTGGAGCTTGCGGTGTTGGATCCTTCGAGGCATTTCACACCCTGGCCCTAGCTGAAGTAAAAGTACTCATGGTAGCCAAGGTATTATTATTTCCCCATGCCTTTGCAGGTGCCATATCAGTTAACCTGGATCCACTTGTCACAAATTCTTCTAAATATTTTTTTGAATTCATGCGCAGACTCCTTTGCTGATTTCTTTCGTACCCACGGCCTAACCTCAGTAGCGTCAATGCTGGATGAGTCACCAACCGGCGAGTGTTCAGCTGCTTGACGAAGCCGAGGTTGATCGACCGAGTCAGGTTGATTGGCCGAATGCTTGGGGGCACCAGACGAGATCTGAGGAAGGTTTTCCACTTGTCCACCATACCTAAGATGCCCAAGACTGCTTCCCGCACGCGCAGAGTGGTCTGCATCACTGGAGCAATCCGGACCCGGGTCTGTACGAGTTGATCTTGTATACACAGATGAGGGATCTGGAACGGTCTTCCTTAGCTTGCAAGGCAGCGATGTCACGGTCGACCCGGGCCAGGTCGTTGCAAGCCTCGTCGAGCCACGATCGAACTTGTGTAAGTTTGGACCGCAGTTTCTGCTGCCCGGAGGATGTCTCCTGGAGCTGATGTCGGAGGGAATAAATGCGATGGAGGGCCTGAAAGGGACACTTTCGCAGCTGATCACGTTCGTTTTGTGTTTCGGTCGACTCCCGGGAGACATGGCGATACCTGCCATGGAGATGTACCAGTTCTTGGATTTTTTTTCGACGCCGCGGCAGACAGATCTTTCAGTTGCGTCAGCTGCCGGACTGCAAGACAAATACGGGTAGTGCAAACAGTAAGTAGCATAATAGCAAGATAGAGACCAGTCAGACACTCACGTTGAAATGTGGAGCGGAGGACTAATTCTTGATTAGCCATCCGACGAGGTTCGACGACATCCACAAGCATACGAAGGCGGTCACGCTCCTGCGTTAAGCTTACGACTTGAGTTTCGGAGCTAGCTATCTGATTGCGAAGGTCATCAGGTTCCGAAAGCAGATTTTTCGGACAGCGGCTTCGTCTGCCCGGCGGTTTGCCAGATGGTCCGAATGATGCCCACGTGGACCTGTTCCGACCCAGCCAACTGGTCGGTCAAGGCGTCCACCCGGGTTTTTAGCTCGGGGGTATCAGATCGCGTTGTAACCTGATGGAGTGTGTCTGTTAGATAGTTTACTACCGCTCAGAGGCGGGCTATCTCGCTCCGATCATCCTGATGATCACTCCTTAAGCTCAATAGTTGAAGTGTACTATGATCGAGCAGTTGACGGAGGACTAAGAAGTTCAGTAACAGAATCCTGCAGGTATCTTGTCTGAAAAAATGATCGGCTTGGATGAATGATACGGATTGTGCCAGGTTGTTCCGGTCCGTATATACTTGGCTAAAAAAGGCAGAGAGCGGGGTTGACATCAGTCGGGGCAGTACCAGGTCGGGCACGTTCGTGATCTCCGGCCAGCTGGACGGCCAGTCGCCGTCGACCTGGATAACTTGACAAGTATTATCTGGGTGGATAAGCAGAACTGGCAATACATCTGAAAGCGGTTAGAGGACGGGCAGATTGAGCCTTGAGGCTGTCCAGGGGACTAGCTCGACCACGTCATCGGAAAAGGTGGACGGAAGACTCACCGAGGCATGTGCGTGAAATGGAGTGCTGAAAACTACGGCGGGTGAGATGGTGCCTCAACCGTTGTGCGGCTGCGACAAGACTCAGGGGCGACTGTGGTGAAGTGGTTCCAGAATAAATTAACTGTCGCATGTGAAATACACCTGGCTGGAGTCATCTCTGATTGGCCTAAATTGCTGACCGGAATGACTGCTTTGAGTCAGTTATGTGTCGGGATGATGGTTGCGAAAAGCGTACGGGAGGGCTCAGTGGCGCCGGATTGGCATATGGATGTGGAACGAAGGTAATGACATACTGACTAACAGGAAGTGTTTCAGTCGTGTTGCGTCAGGTCAACCATGCTGTCCAGGGTTGAAGGGCGGGATCGAGCTTTCCTATAAGGTGGACGATGATGAATGCAGGCAGTCAAAGGGCGTACGCGAGGCGCAAGGGAGGTTATATACCTGTGGTAGCTGGATGAGGCATCATCAGCTAGTCGGGCGGCCAGGAAGAAGATATTAAAGTTAACTGTCGAGCTACCCTATTTGATGTGAGGTACACGAGCAACCGTCCAGATTGGCTGCTATGTTTCGGGTAAGGTACACCATTGGTTTTTATTGGATTTAGGGATTAAATCAGTATACGTTTCTCTTTCTAATACACAAGTCGATATTGAATCATAGCCGAGGGTTAACAAGGTCCCCTCGGACTCAGCTGACCCTCCAAAGAAGGCTACCGCGGTCCCTTTCGTCGCCATTTCGTTACTATCTGACCCGGTAACTAATTCGCCGTCCATCACAAAGATTGACCCCCCGTCCGACTTCAAAACTGACCTGTCGTCCAGTTCCAAAACTGTCCCGCGGCCAGTTCAAGGCTAGACTCACCGTCCAGCTCCAAAACTGACTCACAGTTCAGTTCAAAGGCTGCCCCTCGCCCAGCTCTAAAACTGACTCGCCGGCTAGTTCGAAGTCTAAACCACCGTCCATCTTCAAGGTGAACCCGCCAGGAGATCCATACAGTGATCAGCATATGACGAAGACGAGGACAAAGATTATCTCAACAGCAGTTGTGTGCCACTCTGTCCAGGTCTCGTGCAGCTACCCGGCGATCAATGTTGAGTTCTGGCAGCGAAGTCAGCTCCCATCTGGCCTTGAATCAAGTGATCGACTTGCCGACTCCCCCACCATCTTGGTTCCATGAATTTCAGCTCCACCCAGCCTTCTTTACTGCCTCCAAACTCCAATCTTCCTTTGACTACGGGAAACGCACCCGAACCCAAGCATGGCAATAGTGCACGGGAGCTCGAGGAGAAGGTCGAAGAGGAAGAAGCGGATGAGAGTAGGAGGAAGAAGAGGAGGAAGAGGAGGAGGAAATAGAAGAGGAAAATTGAAGAGAAAATTCCCGACCAGTGATTGCGTCTTGACACCATGGAACCCTCTACCCGGATTGCGAGGTCGGGTTCCCGACCAAATTTTCTACCGGGTTGATCGGGACTGTCTACAGCCGGTCCTAAGGCCCGGTGGCGTGTCTCCTTCCGGGGTCTCCTCTTCCGGTGCTCTCAATCTTGCGGCAACCTCACGGTCGCCTCGTAAGTGCAATTGTCTGTCGGAAATCCTGCCTTGGTCGTTCGAGCAGTTAGAGAATCTAAGCCTTGCAGATGTCACTAGCGCGAGACTTGCCCACTCTCTATCTAGACCCGGTTCTTGATATTCCCGCTTTCACTTAAAGTGTTCCCCAAGTCGGATTGGCGCCCTGACCTGGTTGCAATTGAAGGGTTAATGGCGTCAAAACCTTGGGAAGTATTATCCACCAATATGCCAGATGTGGGGCTCCCACCCATCCAGTTGCTCACCGATTTTCAGGGTAAATATAGATACTTCGTCATGACCATGCCAAGCTATTTGGGAGTCTACCCATTTCTTGTATATCTCGGCCAGTGCCCGACGACATGACCCGGCCCTGAAGATCTACCACGACAGTCGGAAACGCCGACGTAATCGGGCAGTGATGGCGTAGGTCCGTCTGTGTGCACTGGTCCTGGATACAATTAAAACTGGTCAATGTGATCTGGACTTTTTTCTCCCCTTTTATCCTTCACATGGCAAAACGTAAAATCGAGAAAAGAGGGGAACGCCGCAGAGGATGGCACGCGGTATCCTGACTTATGCGATCCGGACCAAACAACCTCCCTCCTCGAATCTCTGGAAGCCCTCGTCCGGCAGACTCCTGACGGGATCAATACCGTGACCAGCCATCCAACCACCCTGGACTCCTAGGGACTCGGATCAGCGATAAATGCCGCCAACAGCAGTGAGTAATGACCAGGCTCATAGGCCGATCTGATCCGTTCTATATTTCGTTTGACCACTCCATCTTCTCCATTCCATCTTTTCAAATATATCCATCCGTCTTCCTTTTAACTCCTTCTTCTATTCCTTATCCATTTCCGAGCCACCTAATCGCTTCAGTCCACTTACACCCTCGACTTGGTCAAAAACTCTGACCCGGCAGCTCCTGAATACTGGCGAACTATTGTTCAATCTTTGAGCTGACCGGCTGAACTGTGACCTGGCCAGCATGAGGAGCCTAAAAGTGACACTCTATTCCGCAGGGTAGTTCATTCTCCTCCCGAATCTGGATGCCTGTTTAAAAACCTCGTCATCGAACATTTTTTCCCTTGACTGACTGCACCCGGACATTCGGGCTTCGCCATTGGCCGGTCCGATTATATCTGGTAGCTTGTTAATCTCAGCAACTGTTTCACTAACATAGCTGGATCCGAGACCTTATCTCCAGCCTGGTCCCGCATAGCTGAGGTGGCCAGATGATCTGCACTTCTATTCCACTCTCTTTTATCGTGCAGCATCTCATGCTCCGGTCATTTCCCCAAAGCTGACATGACATGGTTATTCAACAATCTCAGCATGGGGGCCTTGCAATCAATCTCCCCAGTGATTTGCCTGATCACTAAATTGGAATCGCCACAAATGATAATCTGCCCCTGTGTCTGGCCGGATCCTATAGTTCACTTCATTGGTCTTCAAGCTTTGGCTGGCGAACATCACATGGCAATATACATCATCGTGATCTTGTCCTTAAGCAGCTGAGATGACCCACTTGATAGCATAGATGATGGGTACAGGCCCTCATCTAGATAAAATTGTTTCATAATCTGTAAGGTCGCCATTTTCGTCTTTAACATTCTAAAGGCCACCTTCGCCCTTGTCATGTGGTCATCGGACCTGGCAGCGTTTTGGTCGGTGAGCTGGTAGCTTGCTGGAGTCAGCAATTCCGTCTTTTCACTGGCCAAAATAGCTGACCTGGTCTGCATTTCCTCCTGTCGATCTAGCTCCCGCAACTTATGTTAGTCCACCTCCCACAATTCATACAGAACCGCCACGTAAACTGCTAAGTCTTCGATGAAATGGCTATAAACGAAGTGGAAGTCACGAGAATATCATCGATGTAAGACCGCCGCCCCAAAACGGACGGTTTCGGTCGGGGTCAGGGCATCTTCGGTAAACACGTCATCGACCACGGCGGGCTCCTGGTCTGCCTTGATCTTGAAATGCCCGTATAATACGTTATCTGTCTGCAGGGCATTTGTAAAACCAAACAACATCCGGTTCCACTCGTACAAACCGAAGGGGGTGACAAACGAGAACTCTCCCGTACATGGTCAGTCATAGAAACCACCCAAAATCTACTAGCCATATCCAGCGAGCAATAGCACGAACCTTTATCCGGGTCCTCCAGTAAATAATCGATCAACGGTATCGGGGTAGATCATCAACTTAGCTAGCCAGTTTACCAGCCGGTAATCAATTTACAACCGTATATCCACCCCTTTTTTCCTTATAAATGACGACAAGGCCCATGGCGAGGTGGATGGCTGGAAGATCTTGGTGACCAGCAGTCCTTTGATGAGCTCCGACAATTTTTCTGGTACTGGGGAGCAACCGTCGACATCTCTGTGCTACTAACTTCACATTACCGAGGTCGATGTCACACACCACCCCATGGGCAGCGGGGGGGGGGTAGCGCATTACCTTGACCGACCAGCAGATATTTTCTTTTCCATATAATATTTTTCAGTATGCTGATTTCCTCTGGGGTGTTCACTTCGGGGTCACCCACTTGTAAATCCTCCAAAGTGACCGCCTGAGGACAAGGCATCACTTCGGGTAGTACTACCATCTGGTCCTTTATTAGTTCGACATACAGGTCGCACCGTCGTGAATGCAAACCTGGCCAGCCTCAACGTCACTTCCGGTCGGTCCATTCTCCTCTGCAGAAGGGGTCTCTGCTGAGTCAGCGGTGCCATGCACCCCCAACGTTCCAACAATATCATCCGAAAGGGGTTCCATCCGGCTGTACCAGGGCCGACCTGGTTTCCGCTAATTCCGAATACAGGTCAGGTTTAGTTGACTCACCAAAGCCGGCTTTGGCTAATTCCGAATCCGGGTCAGGTTTGGTTGAATCATCCGGGTCGGGTTCTGCTTTTATCGAATCCAGGTTGGCTCCAGTTGTTCCGGCGTCCAGTCTGGTTCCGGTTAACTCATCCAAGTCAGCTTCGGTTAATTCCGAATCATCCTTTCCACATGGATGCCCAGTGTCAGACGTTGCTGAATCCGTTACCCCGACCTGGTTCACTTCTTCGCCAATCTGCTCATTATTCATGGACGCTAAAGGCAGGACTAGTTCAGCTACAGGTACAAGATGTTCGGTCAGCACGTCCACACTGACCCGGTGACGGCCGGCTCCGAGTCAATATTCGGGAAGGTGTCTGGCACTCCGGTCTGGCCACCATAGGTGTAACATCCTCCTCCACAGACTCTTCTTCACTGACTAGGTCCGTGGTCGCTTGGTTGGCCGGGTTTTGCCGCTAGATATAACACCTGGAACCAAAAGTGACATAACCTGGCCGGCGGGGCACTTTGTCATCGGCCAACCACATCCCAATGATGACATCTTTATGCAAGGTAAGGGACTGCTCTGAGATATTGGTCACTCTAACACAGTTGGAATGAACTTCCCCCTTGACGAACGAGTACACCCAAATATCTCCCCTAGTCAGCCACAACTTATGCCACCGGTCGTGCGACCGCACGGTCACCACCACTGTCCATCCTACCGGAGTGGCTACGAACTGGTCCAACTTATGAAATCGAGAGTGGGCGCCATATAGTTGGCCAGCTGGATCTGCACTTCTTCAGGCAAAGTTAGCGTACCACGAGATATGTCCAGTCGTATACCGGCAGGCACCATGAAATCCATCCCCAAAATTACATCCTGCCCGGCTAGCCTTCTTACCCAGGTGGTATACTAGTGACGCAGCCAGGGTGATCTTCACTCTTGTCCTTCCCTGGGTCATGTATGAGCTTTCCCTAATACAGTACACTATTGCTTCTGCGTCTCATCAATTTCACACCCAACCTTAGGAGCAATGGTGGTGTTGATGATAAAAACATCCGCTTCTGAGTCAAAAAGCATAGTGGCCCTCTGGTTATTTATCTTCCCGTCGACTTTGGCTTTCTTGAACCACTTGCCAGGCGAATGGAATTTTCAGTAGCCCCGTGACTCACCGGGCAATAAGTACAGCTCCATAATCTCTTTAGACCGAGAATTTTCATCCATTCCCCTACTGTCAACCAGGTAAGGGTCAGCATTGCTGCCCGGGGGTCGGCTGACGTAATCGTCAAACTTACATGTATTGTCGGTTACGCTTTGCGTTGCTTCTCAGTTTTCCTCCTTACCGACATATGCATAGATACCAACACTAGATGACTCGGCTTGAACCTGATTCCAACCTGGCGAGCAATCTAGTTTAACATCTTTTCCTCCCCTGGTGGCAATATTCCAGCATGTTTAGTCGGGACATATCACTTCTTCATCTTGTTGTAGATTCCTGGATGGAGCAAAGTCCCGCATCATGCACCTTCCCGCAAGTCTTGCAGGTAAACAGGTAGTATCACAGCCGTATGCCCTTCCTCTCGCACCTTTTGCAAGTCAGCCGTTTCCAGCAGCTTCTGTCATCATGCTTGATGGAACCACAGTGGGTGCATTTTCGTCTGGGGTAGTCCTGGTCAGCTCGAGCGGGAAAACGTTTCTGCTGACCCGACCCAGATGCTGGTCTGGACTGCTGACCAGCTTCCGCTAAAAACAGGTACTGGTATTGTTCTTCTTCCGATTTCGCCCTAGGCCGTTGGGGCTCCTCTTCAGAACTGTTTGGCAACCATGCGAACGGCGTGGGCGGTCCTGGTCGATAGTGGTTTGCTTCCTGATCCAGGTTAAGACGCAACTTGTACCTGCCCATTACGACGGCTGCCTTGGGACCTCGCTTCTTCACTCAATGGTACGCCCGCAAAGTTAATGTTTTAGACGTAGCAAAGCGAGCTGGTTTGCAAGACCCCGGTCGTCGAGCGTGCTTATAAAGTGGTCCTAGGCAGCTTCTGACCAGCTAGCATCCTTCTTGACCGGTATATTGGCCCTCATTCTGCAACGTTCAGCCGGTAGAGATATTCCAAGGAGGTCTCATCCGCTCTCTTCTTGGTGTGGAATTATTGACGAGCCACCGACATCCTAGACCCACAGTATTGTTCACCGAATGGTTCCATCTGCTGTCCCCAATCGTCCCGGACTTTTCCGCTAAGCTGCTGGATACGGTTTTTGCTGGTCCTTTCATTAGGTTTCCAAAAACCAAACACTTCTCATAGCCGGCGTCCGTTCTCTGTGGAATGCTGACTTTGTCTAACTCAACCATCCCCTGGGTTGGCCATCGTCCATGTCTCGGCCGGTAAAATCTTTCAGCTCGGGCGTTGCTAAATCCGGACCCTGATGATCGCCCCTGGATCCGGGTCGAAAGACTGGGCTGAGGTCATAATGGCACGGCGAGACATTCTCAAATCCAGATCATCCGGGTCATAGTGGTACTTGGTCGACCTGGCGGACTGCATATCGATGTCACTAAGTGACGATCTTTTATTAGGGGTTCGTCCGGGTCGGCGACCTGGACGACAGCTAGACTGGTCAGGTTGGGGCACACTCTGTCTTGAATGTAATGCTTTCATGTCTTCGTCCTCCAATTCCCTCGTATAATGCAGGGTTTGTTCAGGCGCCTTTTCTTCCCGTGGTTAGGGCTGCCGTGTGGCCCTGGAGCAGCCAGCATTGGACCGTCCGGCTCTACCAAGTATCTTTCCATCGTAGCCGAGAACATGTTCTAAAAAGTGGGAGGAGGCAGCTTGGGGTTCTTCCTTAATCCTCGAATCAATGTTTTTGCCCCTCGATTCAGAACCATCCACCTTCGTCCGTTCCTAGACGCTATGGTGGCCAACTTCTTTCTGATCAGGGGTACCCGGACTCTTTATACCTCCAAACTTGGTTGTCATTGCCACGTGCGCTGCTCCCTTAGGGCCAAGCGTCATGCGAGTGTACCTGCGGATGAATCAGTCGAATCCACATCCGAGGGGGGTGGATTCGTATTGAGAAGAACCTGAATGTATTCCGACAGACGGCAGCTACTGGTGGTGAAGGTGGGGCCGTCTTAGCGGTTGCTGTCATCTTCTTAGGTACCGAGCGACCCTATAACGGTACCAGACGGTCACGAAGCGCGCTGTATGTTTCCTTTAGCTAGTCCACCTCCAGGTCGAATAACTGATTCGGCTCGAATACATCGATATTTAGGCGGCTTGTTTCAGCTGGCCGAACAGTCCTCTATTCAGGACCATGTGACCACCCGAAATAGATGGGGGAGAGACGGGATCTTTTAATCCACCCAAGGTTTTGGGTCGGGTAATCTTCAGGACCCCATCCGTCCGCATAAACTGAACCAAGTCTCGGAGGTAGAACACCCTCTCTAGATCGGTATCCGTGACTTTTTGCGGTTGAGGATCCATCTTTTATTCTTCTCCTCAAAACGTGGCCTATCATGTGTTGCTCCGATTCGGACCGCCTTATGGGGTAGGTGGCCTGGTCCTCGCCCATCCAACTTTTCAAGGGGTATGGTGAGGTTGTCCCTGGATAACCAGCTTTCCACTTCGACCTTCGGTTATTCTTCATTTTTTCTTGTTTTATATTCATCACAGGCACTTGTTTCTTCGGATCATGATCTTGACCATGATCCTTCCTCGGACTATAGTGACTTGCACTAAAGTCCAAGCCGGCTCCAGCTGGAACATAGTGACCAGCACTATAGTCTGGGCCAACTCCAGTTGGAGCCTCCAGAGGTGTAACCTCTTCTTTTATGTCGATCTCATAATCCCCAAATCCGAGTCGACCATCGCATCCTTCCATCTTCAGCAGCGTTTGGGGCGATATGCCTTCCCCCAATGCACCTGACACAACGTCCTCAACAAGTTTTTCAACTGGCTTTGGTATTTCCCGCACGGAACTCGCGGTCATATCCAGGGTCACCAAGAGATCCGGGCACGCACACAATTGTGGTGTAGTCGCTCTCGGAAATTCCTTCCGAGGTGAGAACACCCACGGGGAGCAGATGACTGACTGTCGGAGGGTGTACTCCGTCCATCCAGGTCTTTGTCCGAGCCAGCA
>MIQA02006772.1:0-17223 GCA_001887855.2 Sclerospora graminicola | reverse complement strand
GCGAGGCAGCGATCGGGCGGGCAGCCGAAGAAGACGAAGAAGGAAGAGAAGATCGGCTCGCGTCGGCCATAGTGATCGCCAGAGAGGAAGTTTAAAAGTGAGTGAGTCGAACTGCAGTCGTTGTGCGGCTCCGTCCTGCCGCTGGTGGATACGCTTGACAACCGCCATCCGGCATCTACGCCCTTGCTCCGCATTTCCTGCCAATTAGAAGGCCCCCTCGGCCAGATGTATTTCATACCTTCCCGTTAATTAATTTGAAAGTCACTTTACCGCACATACCTCTATTTGGCGAAAAGCTCCAATGATTTCATCAACTTGAACACGTGGTGGAGATAGGACTATCGTTCCTATCCACCTGGCATTTTGCTTTGGTATGGCAAATCTCCCTATAGGCTAGTAGCTGCCGAGAAAACCAGTCAAAGGTTTGTCTTGTTATTTTTGCTTGAGCAACACTCAAATTCGGAATCCGATCATACTTTTGTGAGGATAGCATTCCTGATCTGGCCCCACGGATCTAAGGGTTGTGAACCCATGCGTATGTTCCCCAAAAGGGCATGAAGTGGTTGGGAGTAGGTCGTGATATGGCACATGCGTTAGATACACCCGGACAAGAGTTTCGCCTTCTGGTCGCATACCTTGTGAGGGTCGCTCTTTAGTTGCAGATATATCAGTGGTAGACGATGTTGTGTGTACGCCATCAAGTCCCGGGTTTGATATTTATCCGGACCTAGCCAGAGACAGATCTCTTTGGCAAGTCCCAGTGGTTCTTAGAGTTTGTTTGACCCGTGTAGTGGTCGATAGTGGTTGTCATCCACTCGTGTCCCCGGCTATTTTTTCTCCATGCAAGCCAAGCTGTAAGAAATTTATGCTTTGGTCCGATAAGCCAAAACGTTGCATCACGTGGTGTTGGCAAGAGCATGCTGCTCGTGTTGCGTACCTTTGAAGTATGATTTTGACTTCGTACTATCTAGAGATGATGACACGATGTCGAAGGCACCGCCAAGAATTGTGAGCGTTAAGCCCAGACCTCAGTCATGGACAACGCCGACCAATACTGGGATCTCAGGTGTATGGCAAAAGTGTATGAAGCTCAATCCCTGCGACTACAAGTGTTACGACGTTCCATTGGGCAGCAAGCTGGCTTCACATTTATTCGTCGGTCCGAACGGATGGTACAAACGTTAAACTAGGGCAATAAAAAATGTTTGTCGCCCATCCGGCTCAGCAGGACTGGGATGAATATGCGGAAAGATTTGTGTTCGTGCTGAATTCTTCATTCAACCGGGTTAAAAGAGACACTCCATTTTATCTGGCTTACGGGTGGGATCCACGATCGACTATCGTAGACGCAATCAGTCGGATGTATCGGAAGTCGCGATCGCGAAGCCCGCCGATGGCGTATTGAGCTCCAACGTCACTATCAACGTGCACGTGAACAGGTTAACGAACGACTTCGCAGAGCAATTCAGGAGAGAGCCAACCGGAGCAATGATCTGGCCCGTCCACATAACATTGAGCCGGCACCAAGAGTCTGGCTATCTGGATCGGGTGAAAGATGGGTACGCCAGGATGTTGGTCCACATGTGGTATGGCCTTTACGTGATTTCGGGTTGATTGGTGGTCATGCTGCCCATTTGATTACAGCGGGCACTAATTATGGAGTGTTCTTAATTGTCCACGAAGTTGAAGTTAGTCAGGGAATACCCCGTTCGGTTGAAGAACAGGTGTTTAGTAGAAGATCGGCCAAAATTTGACCTTTCCAAGGCAGATAGCTGGGAGAGACAACTCGTTCAAGACGAGTTTGAAGTGGATAAGATCATGGACACCAAATCGAGTAAGAAAACCCGATACGGCCGGAGACATCGCAAGTTTCTAGTCCGTTGGAAAGGCAATAATGACCCGATTTCGGTGGATGAACGAGACCTTAATTGCGCAACATTGCTACGAGAATTCGAACGCGAGCGTGTGAGATGCAACAGGGTTAAAGCTATGCAGACTCACGAAGAGGATGACCGAGAATCTAAATAGTCGTGATCGGCAGGTTCTAACCATCGGCCGAGTGAACCTATCCGGCCGAAGTCGACTCGATCAAGACTGGCCGGGTTGGAATCGATGTAATATGTAAATTTTAATGTTAGTTATATTTACGTGTATGTCGAACGACCAAACGACGAAGAGGGGTGGAGATGGAATTATGGACATGGAAAGAAAATGAAAATGGCGGAATTATGGACATGGAAAGAAAATGAAAATGGCGGTCGCAATGTATTAGTGGATTAAAACGAAATTGAATGAGAATGACCTGCTATCGGGACGATTACCATTTTAGGCCCAGCCGAGAAATCTAGGAGTCCTGGATGGTTCCAAGGGGTCTGGCGGTACTAACTCCTCCAAGGATCCTGACGATCGACTTCGGTTAAAGTGTCCTGTAGTGTGCGGATCGGAGACTGGCATCCATACCCGAATAACGGACCCCGCTTCCGGTTATACCTCTATACTTCAACCCGACAGACAGGCAAATGGCGGACAGAAGGGAAGAGGAAAACATCGATGTCGCACTCATTGAACTGTAGGCCATCCACCACGTAATCGCATATCGAAGACCAGGCCGACCTGGCCGGATCTGACAACGTTTACGTGCGCTGTGGTATAATGTCACCCAGTCGCTGCGCATCACCTTAGAGATGAGTAACTGATGGGGGGACTACCATATTGCCATCGCATTCTTCTAGGAAAATCTGTCTAACCGTGCCTGTAACTCGCGGAACCATGGCCGATCTGGGGACGCAAATGAGTCATAGAAACCTACAAGGCTTCCCAAGGTTTAGAAACGAATAGATTTTGCAGGGAAGCAGGCGTGATCAGACCCGGATTCCATTCCTCTTGTGAAGGTGCCGGCAATCTAGCCTAGGAGATCCCTTTACCAGGTCGGGAGAAAAGTTGGGGAACCATTTTCCTTCTAAATTTCAATACTTTCGGAGTCAGCCCCATAACAGGCAGGCTTATGGAGCTCGAGATGAGTCGCATCCATCAAATCCTCCGAAATGAAATAAAGATCCATAAGGTTTGCTGGGATCATAGCTATATTCCGGTTGATGCAAGACCGAAAGGGAGGCTGGGATTTCAAAACCGGAGTGAGGAGCAGCTTGACCGTGGATAGAGGATTGGTCGTTGGATGGCCGACTATATTTTTAGGTACAGGTCGCTTCTCCTCCATTACAACTCTCCCATCATCGTTTGAGAGCGGTAAATCAATGACACGACCAGCTGAGACCGCTTTCGCCGATTTCGGTTTTCAAGTTCGCCGACCGATGCTCCGCAACTTCGCCGGAGCAGTCTGGGTCTGCTCTTTCAAGCCGGTAGAACCGTCGCAATCTGAATCGGCAAAAATAGGTTTCGCGAACGTTTCAAAGAAGTCGGCGTACTGATGGCATTGGAGAGAGTTCATACATGACCCAAGGAAGGACAAGAGTCAAGATTACGTTAGCTGGGTCTTTGGTATATTTTTTTACCGCCTGGGTAGGCAAGCTGGCCGGGCAGGATGCAATTTTGGGCATGGACGTTATGGTCCCGGCCGGCATACGGCTGGACTTATCGCATGGAACAATGACGTTGCCGGACGAGGTACAGATCCAGCTGGCCGGCCGGCGGCCTTTATATGGCGCCTTCGTCCATGTGGTAAAGCGATCGGAAAATATTGGGACTGAAGTGGACCACACACGGCCGTTGATTGGTGACGATAGAACACCCATCAACATATGACGGTTGATGGGTGGGAAAAGGCTGATCACAGGTAAGAGGAAAAGGTGGCAGACAACGGATATTCACGATGTGGAGAAATCAGTCAAGTACTGTCGTTAAGCCCAGTCCCAGACACTGATGGAATGATGGAGATCACGATCACGATCGTTATTACGGTTACTATGTGGAGTTCCCGTGGATGTAATATGAGAAGATTAACGGTTGACATGACGTGTCAAAGGCAGGCGTCCAGCCGATGTATGAATGGTATAGTGATTGAAGTTGATCATGACACGAAGTTACGGCTTGATCAGCCTGTTATGCCTGAGCAATGAAGATTAAACGGGGAATGAAGTCGGGCATGTGGAGTGACAGGTTGTGTGAATGATGATAACCTATGGTTTGTCCGAAGATGCCGTGGCAAGGCCTGATCAGGCCTGATCAGTCGAGATCGGTGTTATATGGTTGTCCTGATGGGGTATAACGATCGGAAGTGTGGTTTAGAAGATAAATTGAGTCGTGATGATGATGACCCAGAGCGTTCCCGAGGTGATCAAGGGCTGATCGGCCTGATCACCACCTGATCACTCGGTTGATCACTATGCCGATCGTGATCAGGGCTGATCAGCCTCTGATCAGCGCTCAGATGCAAGGGCAAGTAAGTTCTCGGTTTGGTCGGACTGTATACGAAGTGGACAAGTGCTGAAGAGCAGATCTCAAGTGGTTTCAAGGTCGTTTGTTGAAGATCGGGATGGGTTGAAGATCTTTCGAAGAGTCGGGTCGTGATCAGGGCATAAGTGGTACAGATCAGCTTGAAGGTGCAGCCAGGATGGGCAAGGTGGTGCTACGCAACCGTGCGACGAAGTAAATAGGTATAAGTCAGGCATGAGTTGATGTACGGTACACAGGTATAGGACATTGCATATATACTAACAGGTTCTGATTTTTCCCCTAAAGCAAAGAATCGCTCCGCCACGTGTCGCGGTCATTGGGAGCACAGGGTTGATTAGTCCCCTCTTGCTCAACTTTTTCCCGGTTAAGACGCGCTTAGACGCATTTTGGCTTACCGGGAGGCCCCCGACGGGTTGTTTTAGGTGATCGAACCTCACCCTCAACGCGCACGTGTTTGTAACACGTCTATAATATTGGTAAAGGTTTTGTGGAGATAACATTTGTGGATTACTGTGGAAGATCGTGGTTTGATCGCGTTTTCTTGGTTTCGTTATATCTCTCTCTCATAGGCTGGCCTGATCAGACGAACTTTCCTGATCAGTGCCTAGATACTGAATAAGTGTCGACCCCAACCCGTTCTCCGGTGAAGATTTCCACCCGAGGACAACCCCCGTCTCGAGAAGGTCAAACCCTCCGACCTGATCAAGATCATCCTTTTCGTCACCGAGTCCACCTAAGTGAGAGTAATCAGCCCCGATCGACGGGTACACAAGGTGAGATGAAGTTAAACATAGATCCTGACGAGCATGAAGACCGGCCAGATGACCGGGAGGATTAGATCAGTCACCACAGTGGTGATTCATCTGATTCCGATGCTGATCAGGATCGACGGAGTACCCCCTCCGATAGTTGGTCGTCCGGGCCAGTGGGTATCCGGATTCCACCCACGACTTCGGTCATGGATTTGAAAATCGGCTCCACCACAGTAGCGCTCCGCTTGCCAGACAGAGCAAGAACTTAACCTGAAAAGCTTGAAGAATCAGGTGGAATAGAAGAGGACGGGGCCTGAAGGCCAGTCGAAACCTGTGTCAACCGGTGAACGGGTGGCCGAGGGAGAATTTGGCAGATATCAACTTGACTCTGAAGCCCGATCAGATGGCTCGTCAGGTTTGGGAACGAGGGCGTCAACAAGTCCTGGAAAAATGTCCAGGGTCTGTCGAAACGGATTCAGATCGGACCATTTGTTTGCCAACCTGATATACTGCAGTTTGCAGCTTTGCAAGAACACAAGCACAGTTGTTCTCCTTCAGTTTCAGAGCCTCAAGCTTGACTTGATCAAGTGCCAGCTCTTGCCGGCAATCTTCAGCCTCCATACGGGAGTCACAAGGGCGTTTCTGTAGCCCGGACCGGTCAGCTCGTGAACTTGAGAAATGGGTTGAAAGGAAGTCGACTTGCTCGTCAGTGTGCCAGACTTGTTCTTCAAAAAGTCCATCTCCTGGGTCGCGAGTACTCTTTTTGGTATCAGTTGGTCATGGTCTCAGTGATAAGCTTCAAGTTGTTTCAAACAATTCATTACCGTGACCATCGATTTTTGGAGATTCGCGATATGTTTATCTGGGTGAACAAAGATGATCAGTTACGTACGTAGAATTGAATAGAACGTGTATGGATATGTACCTTAATCGCGGGCGGTAACACACAAGGCTTGGACCATTGAAAGCATTGAGATTGCCATCTCGGACTGTACAACCTCCTTTGGATACTGAACTCCTGCGATGTCGGTAGATATACGATCGCGTTCAGTAGGCAACAGTTTAATCCGGATCTCCATGTCCGAGCGGCTCGGATCAACCGGCATGAACGTCGTTGAGCCGACCGTAATTCGCATGCAAGATCTTCAGACGTTGGGCAGAACTCTAAGACCGGCAATCATCGACCGCATCATCAGCGTTGGATGTGGGTCACTTAGATCTGCATACTTTGAATCTGCTTTACCATAGCCGCCTATGATCCTGCACGACGACTGCGGTCTGACTAACTTCTCATATCAACTTCTCCCAGCAAGCGATCATGGCCGATTTGACTTCTTCTCCTGACTTTTGCCCACCCCGACTATCGTTACCTGGTCTACCTTGGGTTAGTCCCTTCATCATCTCCAACAGCTGACACTTCTGGTGAAGGGAATCGGCTCACTCGCTTTTGGTGCAGCGGATGCCGGTCGTCTGCGGAGGGGTTCACAGGATATGGTTGCTGAACTGACTTCGCTGACTGAAACTAATCTGACGCTCCGGACCAAGCTATCTAGCGAGTGGGTCGAAATCGATCGATGAGTGCACAACATTTAGCATCTGCAGTCGCTATCCTACCGGGCTATCATGGATAGGCAAGACGCGGCAGTTGATAGGTGGGACGTGTCGACCTAACGCGAAACGATACGTTCAATAACGGGTCAAGAGGAAAATAGGGAGAAAAGAAAGTGAGTCGCCGTTGCCATGCCTTAGCATGGGTTATTACATTGGAATGAATCGATTAAGTCATACGACGGCTTATGTATGTTTGAATACCAGACCGGGTCGACTAACAGGTCAGATCGGTCGAGATGCTCCTACCAGGTTTGATTGCGGTTGGTGTCAATACATGGAGTGTGGCTGAGTTATGTTGCTCGGGCGATATTAAGGTTGGATATCGATGATCCGAATGGTCGGATGGATTAAGGAGTATTGAACTTGCTGGTCCAGTCCCAAGGCATTGTGATCAATGGAAATCACTAATGGAGTGGAGGGAAAGTGAAATGGATCAAGATATTCGGCGTGGATTATCTGGGATGTACCAAATTGGGTCGAACACGGCTTCGAAGGTCGGCACAAAAGCGGCCCCAGGTCGGCACCAAGAAGTCGGCTCCAAGTCAACCTCAAAAAGCCGATCACAGGCCAAGATCGATTTCGTTTCAGCTGCAGAAGTCGGTTTTAGGTCGGCCCAAGAAACCGACATTAAGTCGACCAAAGTCGGCCTCATAAAACCGACCCCAAGAACCAAGATCAACTCTGTGCCAGCCCCAGAAGTTTTTTTAGGTCAAATCAACTCCAGATCCAGACTCGGAAGACCAGGTCAGGTCGGTTGAAAATCGGCTGAAGGCGGTACCGACTAATTATGTGATAGGACCATCAAGATCGGAGTATTAGGTAAGCCACATAGGTTGGTGTACCGTAGATTGGATATTAGATATTACAGATCAAAAATAGGATTGGATTAGCCCTAAGCAAAGAGTCGCTCCGCCACGTGTCTGCGGCCATTGGAGAACAGGGCTAACAAGGCCCCTGATGCTCAACTAAATTCCCGGTTGAGACGCGCATAGACGCATTTTGGCACACCGGAAGTCCCCCGACGGGATTGCATTAGTATTTTTAACCGTCACTCTCACGTCCTCGTGTTTTGAACTCGCCTAATTGACGGGAAAGGTTGTGGAGATAACTCTGTGGTTTTAATGTGGAAGATCGTGATTATATCGTGGTTTACGTGGTTATTGGTTATCAAAGTTAATTGGCTAGTCCGGTCGGTTGAAGAATCCCGATCCGACTTTTACAGTACTTTTATACGGTACCACCCCTGTAACAGGCTAGCTGTTACAGGCTTACACTGCTAGAATTGCAAGTGAGAAGGCGTGCAATTGGTAAGAAACAAATGTTATTTGTTTTTCAATAGTTTAATTAAGATTAAACTAGGTCTGGACTATTTAATTAATTAAATAGTCCTAGTTATATTTATGAATATATAACTACGACACGTGGCTACAAAGACGGTAAGTTAAAGAGTGAATATATTAATGAGTGGTTTAGAGCTAACTACTATAATTAGATCTAGACTAATCATATAAACATGTAATGTAAAACTGATCTAATAATACTCTTATTATTGATCTCTTCTTAGACTCGATGATTGTATCAGAATCTGTTTCACAGGGTGGATTATAATAACTTATAATCCAATATTCGTATTTCAGACAGCAAGTCTGAAATTGAACTGTGATAATTCAACTTAAATATCACTTATGTAATGGTACCCCATTACATCACCCCCCACTCAAGGTTGTTGGCCAATAATATTATGTAATATTGGTCAATCGAATGGCGGCAGTTGTTGGTCGTAACGATATTTTGGTTACAACCATTAACGACCAGAAGAATCTTATGGTCGAGACACCCGGCGGCGCTCTTGAGGGCGCTGCTGAAACTGCTAACGCAGCCTCCACCTCTGCATCACGTGCAGAGGTGCCAACATTGACTGCCGACGCTGCTAATGTAGCGTCGGAGAAGAAGCCGAGAGACCCATTGTCTCTCGAGGTAGACGCGGCGAAGGCAGTGTCTAAGAGGGGACGAGAAGAAATCGCTAGCGCGACCTCTTTTGCGCTCTCACCTTCCGAATGGTGGGTGGCGAAGAAGTGTTCGTCCGTCTTCGGATATCATCGGACTCTGAAGAAGAGGGTGAGGACGTCACCGTTCTTCGCAAGGGGTCTAGCAAGCGTAAGCTCGCTAGAATTCCTTCGCCGAGAAGTGATGGCGAGGTGGATTCTGACGCTCTTGCTTACGACAGCGACAATTCCGTCTTACGGTGGCAGAAGGAGCGGTGAACGCTTCCTGGGTATCGTCACTCGCCTGGTCGCGACGACGTTTTCGGGAGGGCAGGTGGCACTCCACCTGCCAAGGAACAACGTGCAGAAGTGGCTTACGCGACTTCTGATTTGTCTTGTCGTACGGAACCACATGTTCCGTACAAAGTGGGTTTTTGGACCCCAGTGTGGACGCTAATGCCTGACAGTGGAGGGCTTACCAAGCGCGATTGTCAATACCCGTTGTTTGACATCAACGCGCTTGGTGATTGCGAAGACCTTAGCAATCGCCACTTGACAGAAGTACCGACGTCTATCGTCGTTACTTAATCGACCTTTTCTTTCAGGCTCATTATCATACGAACCGAAAAGGGTCGCGTAAGAACAGGGAAGATAAAGACGCCCTGACGCAAAATTGGAATGACATTGTTGAGAACTACTACAAAAGTCCCGACGATTACGTGAAGCGAGTTCACGTAAATTGTGAGCTTGTTTTACAGTTCTCACGTTCAGGAAAATGGAGTTTATCCATTTTACCTGCATCAAAGAAGGATTTTTTTGCCGAGTTCCTTCTCACATGGTTTGCTCTTGTTGTCCCGAGGGAGCGCCTTGTCTGAGCGAAAAGGAGCTGCGAGGGTACCGAGGTTACTTACTACCCTCTTCGGTTAAGGGCGTATTTGATGCACTTAATGTATCAGCACTAGGTGTTGATAACTTGCACCTGTCAACACCTACTGTTGATGTCCCTCATGCATCAACACCTAGTGTTGATGCTTCTTATGAGCTTGGGGAAAAGTATACTTCTCAAACTCCGTCAGGATCTCAGGAGCATCCGCCCTCAGAACCTCAATCGGTTCCCAAGAGTCAAACTCTTGGGAATACCCCAACCAGCGTACCAAGTACTCGGTACGCTGCCCCTTCTTATACAGAACCGAGCGCTTCGATAGCAAGCGCTCGAGAATATAGCGCATATTCTCCTGATTATCAATCAGGGGCGGCAGCGGCTGGTAATTCCCTCGTCGTCGTTGTTGTGTAGCATGGTTCACAGCTCCGCAAGATCGAGAGGCACTGCTCCGAGCTGAGCGCCGATATGGGTTACTCTGTGACGATATATTCTCTCTTCGCGATGAGATTCGCGACATTCTGTGCGCTCGCGTGGCCCTTCAGCAGAAGAATGATCTTCTGCCGGTCGAACTTGATCGACAGAAGGCAGAGATTGAGAGTCTCCGGACTTCTCACAATCGGTTGGAAATCGATTAAAAGTCTCTTTTGAGAGACTTGAAGAAGCACGGAATTCGCCGTGGGGATGTGTCTCGTCCAAAGACGTAGACGATAGATACGGCTTGAGCCTCCCAACGTAGATGTGTAGGCGCATGGCCGCGAGAATGTCTAATGTATATGCATTCCCCTTAAAGCTTTGGACCTTAAAGGGTCCAATGAATTTAGGGAGCAACTTCCGTGTAGGGAAGTTGCTAATTGCATGTATAGGTAAATTAGTTGTAGATAACAGAACTAATTGAAAGGAAATTGTATTCTTCCTTCCATTTTTGTATGAATTCTGCTTCTGCTTATCAAAAGTAGAAGCAAGTGCATCTTTTACATAGCGTATTATAATACGCTATGTACAGAATTCAACTACTGCTTTTTTAGCAGTAGGTGGATTGTCTTCCTTGTCTGCAGCAATTTCTGCTGACACATATTCTGCATAGGCAGCTTTAGTATCAACTGAAGCTGCTAGATTTTCTACTGTATCAACAGTAGAATACTCGTTAATCGCTTCGCAAGTTGAGGTTGCAACTTGCGCATCGACTCGCTCAAAATTTGAGCGCCCCCCCCCACACTTAGAATTGGCGTACCGCCCAGCAAAGCTGGAGTTTGTGGATGTCTTAACACATTCATGTAGAAAGGTTTATGCTTTGTAGAAGCATGCACCGTGTTATAATTTGCAAATTGAGTGGCAAACGCAACTCCAGTGCTCGAGGCATGCGCGTATGAACTCAGCATGTCTCTGAGATCGCGATTAACGCGTTCAGTGTGCCCATCCGTTTCGGGTGGTCCGCAGTTGACATCTTCAACTGCGTTCCGAACAGAGAGAACACTCCTTGCCAGAAACGTCCTGTCAATCTCGGATCTCGATCCGAGACTATGTTTCCCGGTATTCCGCGTAAACGGAATACCGTGTCAACGAATATCCGCGCTGTTTGCGCAGCAGTGTCATTCGCTGACGCTGCAGCAAGATGAACCATCTTGCTGAAACGGTATACAAAGACCACTATTCCAATCTTCCAACTATGATCGGGCGGAAGACCGAATATAAAGTCCATAGAAATGGACTTCCAACACTCTGTCAGAACCGGCAGAGATTGGAAGGGAGCCTGCGCAAGCGCGTACGTACTTGCGTACCCATTTATACTGGTTACGCCAGTATAAATCGCGTGCGAGAGAAGCATACGTCTTCTCTCGACCTTGTTGCCCCAAAATCGGAGCATCACGATACTCAAACAGTATTTGGTGTTTGAGATCATCGCCGTTTGGAACGACGTTGTGGCTTACATCTTCTTGGTCGGTGCTATAAAGCAACAGACCGTCGTGCAATCGATAACGATGCACGCTAGCACGAAGGAACTCTGGAAGTCGCCCGCGCTTCCGTTCAGATTGATTATTTAAATAATCAATCAGCAGACGGGTTTCCTCGTCTGTTTTGTACGTTTGTCGTATCTGTAGTACAAGAAATGAGGATAGAGCAGTGCAACGTATTGCGTGTGCACTGATTGCTTCCGTTACAGACGGTTTCGTCTCGTAATCAGGGCGTCGTGATAGCGCATTCGCTATCACGTTAAACTTCCCGGGTTTGTATTCAGCCGTAAAGTTGTATTCGGCAAAGAATTACAGCTATCGTGCCATTCTTTGAGAAATGTTTGGTGAATTCACGACCGTGCGAAACGACGCATGGTCTGTGTAAACCACAAACGGTATATCTCCTACGAGATAGATCCGAAACTTTGCCAGTGCATATTTCATAGCAAAGAGTTCATTGCCATGCACTGGATAAGCGCGCTCGGCTGGGCGCAACTGACGAAATTGTTAGAAGATTACGCGGAGACGACCATCGTGATCGCGCTGCATTAAGGCACAGCCGATTACGAAATCGCTCGCGTCGCAAACGACGTGAAACGGTCGCTCGTTATCAGCTATAGCCAAGATAAGCACTTCAGTCAAGCTCCGCTTGACTGCATCAAAGGCGTCTTGGCACTAGGTATCCCAGTGCCATTCGACATCTTTTTGCTTAAGTAACTGAGAAAGAGGTCGAATAAGACCGGAACAATTGCACGAGTACTTGTGCAAGTATGTCGTCAAGCCAAGGAACTTTCGAAGTTTCTTGACATTGATTGGCGTAGACCCGTCAACAATCACCCTGATCTTCTCCGGATCAGGGCGCACCCCGTTCTTGCCCACAATGCAGCCAAGAACGGGTATTTCAGGTGCACCGAAGGTATAATTCTTTAAATTTGCATAGATCTTACGCTTACGCATAAGCTCTTACACCTGACGTAGATGTTCTTTGTGAACATCTACATCCCTTTTACCGTGTTCAGCTTTGATGTGGATGAACACGTCGTCAAAATAGCTTGGTGCGAATTCTCGCACCGAGCGCAATAGATGCGTGACGCATCTATTTAGGATGGCAGGGGCATTTCGAAGCCACTGTGGCATCAGACGCCACTCCCAAAGCATCCCGCTTGGAGTGCTTACTACCGTGAGAGGGATATCCTTCTTACGCATAAGGATTCGGTAAAACCCATCCCTTAAATCGAGAACACTGAAAACGGTGCTCTCGCTCATGCCATCAATGATGACATCTTTCCGCGGTATCGGTGTCTGCGCCGGGACTGTGTCTACGTTCAGCTTATTTAAAGCATGAACGATTCTCCACCCACCAGTGGATTTCTTCACGCAAAAGGTGGGACGGGAGTGCGGTGAGGTAGACTCCTGCACATGTCCCGCCTTACGACGAGTTTCAAAGAACTCGTCGATCGCCTTGACTTGGTCACGCGGGAATGGCCATTGCCGCGTGACACAAAACTTCGTGCCTAGTTCCGTTATCCTTAGGGGGCTCGCAAGGTACACCTTTTTTCAGTCATTTGCACCAAAGCCGCAATCATTTGTACCTCGCCTCAATGATTTGCACCGTCGACTCATTAATTCTTATATTCCATTCTTTATCTTATTTAAGAGGTTATATCATTACATTTATTGCGAAACATTACCAAATTAATTGCACACTTTATCCAATAAATTACCCTTGGCGTCCCTCGGGCGACATGCTCGGTTGACGGAGCTGTAACTTCCGCTTGCTTCGGTTTTACTTTCTGTACAGCATGTTCAGCCGCTGTATCTTAGTTTCCATGATCCATCGGGAAAATCATTACTTCATCCAATTCATCTTCACCTTTAACGTCAGCAAGAAGCTTTTTTAAGTACGCATCAATACGCAAGTCAGCAGCCTCAATAAACTGAATAGGGTACACAAAGAATAAGTCAGTCATGTATAAGTGATACAAGATATATATGGTTGCTGCTTGCTTACTTGGTGACATATTGTACACCGCCACGCCTTCGATCGCGCTTCTTACTGAAAAGCAAAAAGGTTTTCAAATCAAAACAAATCAGTGCAAACCTTGAGCGGAAACATCTCGCATTATCTAACGCTGTGGCCTTCGTCGGGCGGTAGAGATCCACGCCACTAATGAGCGGTACCACTCCCGCAACAGTCGGTACGACGCCCCATTAGGTAGCGTATCGCGTATTTCGATGCATCAGGTCCACATAAAGCAAAGAGCGATTCGGTGGAGCTGTAGATGCGAAGTTGCTCTGTACCATGGCGCATAGTTTAATCGTTCCTTCAATTGTAGCTCAATACTTTGCATACCAGCCGATATTTTCTCAGCGCAATAGGCTGCTGAAGTTGTCCCTCGAGCTTTATCAGCAAAAGAGCTAAAAGCGTGAAATTTGACACATAAAATGAGCCCCTAAAATCATAATAATATTAAAATAATAGAACACACATCCAACTCATTCACAATGCGGTCAACACGCTCCAATTTACGTCCAGATCGGGGAAGATTAAGGTCCATCAGAATGTTACGCAGTTCTGGTGATTTGAGACGTGACCGAAGGCTGCGCTGGTCAACTGCATCGCTCATATTTAAAATTACGAGCTATAGACGCAGTTCTATAGTCTTGTTGGCGAAGATCGTCTCCTGACGCCTCTGTGAGCGAGGACCTTAACGCTTCTTTTCGCGCCCTAAGCATCGTCCATCGTAAACATCTGTACAGTAATGGTCTGTAATGGTCGGCATCATCAGTAAAATACTGGTATATGTTTTATCTTAATATCAAGTTTTGCAGTGTATCATTTTCGGTGTATAATGGTGCAAATCATTGAAGCGAAGTGCAAATGATTGCGGCTTTGGTGCAAATGACTGAAAAAAGGTGTACTTCTTCT
Source organism: Sclerospora graminicola (assembly GCA_001887855.2). Lineage (NCBI taxonomy): Eukaryota > Oomycota > Peronosporomycetes > Peronosporales > Peronosporaceae > Sclerospora > Sclerospora graminicola. The sequence continues at coordinate 2,698 of MIQA02006772.1, read as the reverse complement.
TGAATACGTCAGCGTATTCCCAAAGTACCTTGTAGTATGGGGAAGTCGCTTTAAGCGACTCCCCAGCTCTGCGCTTCAAAGCGCTGAACTTTGGTTTGTTGAGGTTTTCCTCTCAATGTCTTCTGCCTGCAGCATGGATATTCGTTCACGAATATCGACCACATCGGCTGTCGCAACGATGACACAGATCTGATCGATCTGATCATCGTGCAAGTTCTTAACGAACTTCTTCCAGCTCAAGGCTGGAAGAGCCATCACCTCCGAACCTATGTTCAAAGGGTTGTCGAGTGTTAGAGACTGGGTAGCTAATCCAGTCTCTGTCTGCGTCGAGATGTTTATCGTCTTGACGGGCACAACTGCATGATCAGACGCACTCGTCTGATCTGTTGTCTACGGTGATTGTTATCACTGGGCGCTAGGCATCGTCATCATGGTGACCACTGTCAACCATTGGGCTATCACACTCACGACTGCTCTCAGTCGTGGGTTCTTCGTCTTCGACACGGGAATCACTTTCATCCGTGTCAGTTTCTTTGTTTCAACGGTGGGTATTTCCCACCGTGGGTAAATTCTGTACACCACGACCGTCATCGGTCGTGGTTACTTCAACACGGGGGTGTTTGTCACCCGTGTTGCACACGTTACTGACACGCAATGACTCTTCCGTTGCGTGTGCAAGTCCCTCTGGACTTTGATCAGCGGGTGTACCAATCGCTGGTATAGTCAGATCAGACCTGGTGGTGCCATCGCTACCCACCAGACGGTCTGACTCTGCGGTTGTATCGTTAGTGTGGTGGAGCCGATTTCCAAATCCATGACCGAAGTCGTGGGTGGAATCCGGATACCCACTGGCCCGGACGACCAACTATCGGAGGGGGTACTCCCTCGATCCTGATCAGCATCGGAATCAGATGAATCACCACTGTGGTGACTGATCTGATCCTCCCGGTCATCTGGCCGGTCTTCATGCTCGTCAGGATCTATGTTTAACGTCATCTCACCTTGTGTACCCGTTGATCGGGGCTGATTACACTCACTTAGGTGGACTCGGTGACGAAAAGGATGATCTTGATCAGGTCGGAGGGTTTGACCTTCTCGAGACGGGGGGTGTCCTCGGGTGAAAATCTTCACCGGAGAACGGGTTGGGGTCGACACTTATTCAGTATCTAGGCACTGATCAGGAAAGTTCGTCTGATCAGGCCAGCCAATGAGAGAGATATAACGAAACCAAGAAAATGCGATCAATCCACGATCTTCCACAGTAATCCACAGACGTTATCTCCACAAAACCTTTACCAATATTATTAACGTGCTCCAAACACGTGCGCGTTGAGGGTGAGGTTCGATCACCTAAAACAAACCCGTCGGGGGTCTTCCGGTAGCCAAAATGCGTCTAAGCGCGTCTTAACCGGGAAATAGTTGAGCAAGAGGGGACTTATCAACCCTGTGCTCCCAATGACCGCACACGTGGCGGAGCGACTCTTTGCTTTAGGGGGAAAATCTAAACCTGTTATTATATATGCAAAGTCCTATACCTGTGTACCATACCTCAACTCATGCCTAACCTTTACTTCGAACCTATTTACTTCGTCGCACGGTTGCGTAACACTCTCTTGCCCATCCTGGCTGCACCTTCAAGCTGACCTGTACCGATTCTGCCCTGATCATGACCCGACTCTTCAGAAGATCTTCAACCCATCCTGATCTTCAACAAACGTACTTGAGACCTGCTCTTCAGCACTTGTTCACTTCATATATAGTCCGACCAAACCGAGAACTTACTTGCCCTTGCATATCAACGCCGATCAGAGGCTGATCGGCCCTGATCACGATCGACATAGTGATCGACCAAGTGATCAGGTGGTGATCAGGCTGATCAGCCCTTGATCACCTCGGGGACGCTCTGGGTCATCATCATCACGACTCAACTCATCTTCCAAACCACACTTCCGATCTTTATACCTTGTCAGGGCAACCATACAACACCGATCAAGGCTGATCAGGCCTGATCAGGCCTTGCCACATCATCTTCGGACCAACCAAAGGTTCACATCACTCATGCAACCTGTTAATCCACCTGCCCGATCTTCATTCATCATTTGATCTTCATTCTTCGGGCATGACAGGCCGATCAGGCTGTAACTTCGTATCATAGCCAGCTTCAACCACTATACCATTCAGAGATCGGCTGGTCACCTGCCCTTGGTATGTCATGTCGACAGTCACTATTTCTTATTACATCCACGAGAACTCCACTTAGTGACTGTGACAACGATCGTGATCGTGATCTCCATCATTCTGCCAATGCCTGGGACTGGGCTTAACGACCATACTTGGCTGATTCTTCCACGTCGTAAATATCCGTTGGCCACCACCTTTTCTTCTTAATCGTGATTGACCTTTTCCCACCCATCAACCGTCATATGTTGATGGGTGTTCTATCGTCACCAATCAACGGCCATGTTTGGTCCACTTCAGTCCCAATATTTTCCGATCGCTTCACCACACATACCTGCAGCACTATCACGATACACCTCCCACCCGCACTAATCACGACTCACTTTGCATCGTTACGCATCTGGTGAGCTGATATCGGCAAATGTTGACTTAATCCACACGGCCGCGCTTCAGTTGACTTGAATAGCTTTTGGGTTTGTGACAAAAGCGACAGTTTGTGGATCTCGTCAATGAAAAGAGG
>MIQA02006770.1:0-36030 GCA_001887855.2 Sclerospora graminicola | reverse complement strand
TGGAAACGATGTCCCCATGCGTGCTCGGTTTGACACAGGAGCGTTAAACAATTTCGTTAGAACTGAGGTTCTAACGTCGTTGAACTTCGTGGAGATTGAATCTCCACGAAGCATGTTGTCAGTCCGGTTGGCAACAGGTGCAACCGTGACTATACCAAAGCGTGTGATTCGCACACGCTTTGAGTTAGACGAACTGTCGTTCGAGGACGAATACATCGTCCTCGATCTTGACGACAAGTTCGATGTGATTTTGGGCATCCCTTGGATGTCCAAACATCAACCAACGATCTACTGGGTTAACCTGTCGATCGACTGCGGCGGTCTCACAGGATCTGATCACCCTGTGAGTAATCCGGCTGTATCTAATGATACAACCGCAGAGTCAGACAGTCTGGTGGGTAGCGATGGCAGCACCAGATCTGATCCGACTAGGTCAGCGGATGGTACACCCGCTGACCAAAGTCCAGAGGGACTTACACACGCAACGAACGAGTCGTTGCGTGTCAGTAATGTGTGCAACACGGGTGCAAAGCACTCCCGTGTTGAAGTTACTACTACGACCGATGACGGTCGTGGTATAGAGAACGTGCACACGGTGGGAAACACCCACCGTGAAAAGAACGAAACCGTCACGGAAGCAAATGACTTCCGTGTCGAAAATATGAAACTCACGACCGAGAGCAGTCGTGAGTGCATGAGCATCATGGTAGACCGGCTGGGTTCGGTGTACCGGCTGGGCTGGTACCAACCGGGGTTGGTGAACCGGCCGGGCCGGTACACAAAGAGCATTAGATCGGAGTTAACCGGGCCACTTTTGGTAAGACACATAACTGTCCAGCCGGACTATTTGGGGTAGGTTACACAAAAGGGAGTATTGGACAGGATAATAATCAGTATACGTTTCGCTTTCTTAGACACAAGTCGCTTTCATCGGTTCACAGCAGAGGGCTAACAAGGTCCCCTCTTGCTGCTATTGGTTTGCCCGGGGAATGTTAAAGTAAGCCACCGGAAGTCCCCTGACCGGGGGTCGCTGCGTCGCGTATACTCACCTCAAGTCGCCCGTGTTTTGAACACGGTATATCAAGTATTGGAAAGTGTGGTAACGTTTTGGCCTACTGTGGAAGATTGTGGAGTTATATTTGGATTCCCCTTTACGTACACGTTTGGATTTACCCTTCATTGTCATTGGTTTAGCTGGCCGATCGATTATTCTCGGTCCAGCCGTCGCAGTATACAAACTTCAAGTATATTGCCAATCGAGCTCCCCGGTGAAGATTTCCGCCCTGGAGCTACCCCTAGTCCTAACCCTCGTCTCCTTATTCGACGGACTTTACACTTTTCGCCCTAGGGTCTATCAAGAGAGCGCAACCGCCAGTGCTGACGGGTACACAAGGTGAGCTTTTAACATGGATCATCCAAGTCGTCACGACCAAGGTAATGGAAGTGACCGGTCCAGCCGGCCGGATGCCGGATCCGATCATGACTCGGTTGGACGGAGTACCCCCTCCGACAGTCAGTCATCTGGTCCCCCCGTGAGTGTTCGCATCTCAGGAAGACTTTCTGAGAGTGACTACACCACAGTTCCGTAATGCTATTGTCGCCACCAACAACGCCAACAGCTAGCGTTGAAGTAGTAAAGGCGCGGATTCCGCCCTTACTGGCGAAGGGGGTGAACCCCTTCGTAGATGGTTCGCAGAGGTGGAAGATGCCATCTCTGCGCAAAGGTTGTGGACCCGCGTTCACAAGCTAATTTTGCCACCACATGCCTGGGCGGTCGTGCCAGGGCATGGGCAATGAGCCGCAGATCCACTGATGAATCTGCGTTCCTGACGTATCAGGAATTGAAAGCTGAGCTGAAGCTCACCTTCGGGCATGCGAGGATAATAGCCCCAGACGGGACTATGTCCTGTCAGCATGTGCAGGGTGAAGAGAAACCTATCATCACCCTGTACTTATAAGCCGCATGGAAACGATGTCCCCATGCGTGCTCTGTTTGACACAGGAGCGTCAAACAATTCCGTTAGAACTGAGCTTCTAACGTCGTTGAATTTCGTGGAGATTGAATCTCCACGGAGTATGTTGTCAGTCCGGTTAGCAACAGGTGCAACCGTGACTATACCAAAGCGTGTGGTTCGCACACGCTTCGAGCTAGACGAACTGTCGTTCGAGGACGAATACATCGTCCTCGATCTTGACGATAAGTTCGATGTTATTTTGGGCATCTCTTGGATGTCCAAGCATCAACCAACGATCGACTGGGTTAACCTGTCGATCGACTGCGGCGGTCTCACAGGATCTGATCACCCTGTGAGTAATCCGGCTGTATCTAACGATACAACCGCAGTCAGACAGTTTGGTGGGTAGCGATGGCACCACCAGATCTGATCCGACTAGGTCAGCGGATGGTACACCCGCTGACCAAAGACCAGAGGGACTTACACACGCAACGAACGAGTCGTTGTGTGTCAGTAATGTGTGCAACACGAGTGCAAAGCACTCCCGTGTTGAAGTTACTACCACGACCGTCACGGTCGTGGTAGAGAGAACATGCACACGGTGGGAAACAAGGCCTTGTGCACGAGTGATGATCACCGTGCAACAGATCAGACGAATGCGTCTGATCTCGCAGCTGTGTCTGTCGAGACGATCAACGTCTTGACGCAGACAGAGACTGGATTAGCTACCCAGTCTCTCACACTTGACAACCCTCCGAACTTAAGTTCAGAGGTGATGGCCCTTCCAGCCTTGAGCTGGAAGAAGTTCGTAAAGAATTTGCGCAATGATCAGATCGAACAGATCTGCGTCATTGTCGCATCTGATGAGTTTGTGGATATTCGTGAACGAATATCCACTTTGCAATTAGAAGGCATTGGGAACAAACTCGTTCCCAGTGATCAAACCAAAGTTCAGCGCTTTGAAGCGCAGAGCTGGGAGTCGCTTAAGGCGACTTCTCCGTACTACGAGGTACTTTGGGAATACGCTGACGTATTCCCAGAAGAAGTACCTTGTGAGCTCCCTAAAGATAAGGGAACTAGGCACGAAGTACTGTGTCACGCGGCAATGGCCACTGTCGCGTGACCAAGTCAAAACAATCGACGAGTTCTTTGAAACTCGTCGTAAGGCGGGACATGTGCGGGAGTCAACCTCACCGCACTCCAGTCCCACCTTTTGCGTAAAGAAATCCACCGTTGGGTGGAGGATCGTTCATGCTTTCAATAAGCTGAACGCAGCCACGGTACCAGCGCAGACGCCGATACCACGGAAAGATGTCATCATAGATGGCATGAGCGGGAGCACCGTGTTCAGTGCTCTCGATTTGAGGGATGGGTTTTACCAAATCCTCATGCGTGAGAAGGATATCCCTCTCACGGCTGTAAGCACTCCAAGCGGTATGCTTTGGGAGTGGCTTGTTATGCCACAGGGGCTTCGAAATGCCCCTGCCACCTTCAATAGATGCGTCACGCATCTATTGCGCCCGGTGCGAGAATTCGCACCGAGCTATTTTGACGACGTGTTCATCCATAGTAAGGCTGAACATGGCAAGACTGATGTAGACGTTCATAAAGAACATCTACGTCAGGTGTTAGAGCTTATGCGCAATCACAAGCTCTATGCAAATTTGAAGAAGTGCACCTTTGGTGCACCTGAGATACCCGTTCTTGGCTGCTTTGTAGGCAAGAACGGAGTGCGCCCCGATCCGGAAAAGATCAGGGTGATCGTTGAATGGCCTACGCCAAACAACGTCAAGGAACTTCGAAAGTTCCTTGGGTTGGCGACATATTTGCACAAATATTCGTGCAATTATGCCGGTTTAATCCGACCTCTTTCTCAATTACTTAAGAAAGATGTCGAATGGCACTGGGATACCCAGTGCCAAGATGCATTTGATGCAGTCAAGCGTAGCTTGACTGAAGCTCCCGTCTTGGCAATAGCCGATAACGAGCGACCGTTTCACGTCGTTTGCGACGCGAGCGATTTCGCCATCGGCTGCGCCTTGATGCAGCGCGATCACGATGATCGTGATTGCGTTATATTCTATCAATCGCGTCAGTTGCGCCCAGCCGAGCGCAACTATCCAGTGCATGACAAGGAAATCCTTGCCATGAAGTATGCACTGGCAAAGTTCGGATCTATCTCTTAGGAGATAGACCGTTTGTGGTTGACACGGACCATGCGTCGTTACGCACGGCCGTGAATTCACCACATATTTCACAAAGAATGGCACGATGGCTGTCATTCTTTGCAGAGTACAACTTTACGGTAGAGTACAAACCCGGAAAGTTGAACGTGATAGCGGATGCGCTATCACGACGCCCCGATTACGAGACGAAACCGTCTGTAACGGAGGCAATCAGTGCAAACGCAATACGTTGCACTGCTCTGTCGTCGTCACTTGTACGACAGGTACGTCAAGCGTACGAAACAGACGAGGAAACTCGCCTGCTGATTGATTACCTAAGTGATCAATCTGATCGGAAACGCAAGGAACTTCCAGAGTTCCTTCGCGCTTGCGTGCATCGTTATCGATTGCACGATGGTCTGTTGCTTTATAGCACAGACCAAGATGATGTTAGTCGCATCGTCGTGCCAAACGACGATGATCTCGAACATCAAATTTTGTTTGAGTACCATGATGCACCGATTTCGGGGCATCAAGGTCGAGAGAAGACGTATGCTTCTCTCGCACGCGATTTCTACTGGCATAACCAGTATAAATGGGTACGTAAGTACGTACGCGCTTGCAAGATATGCCAGCGCGTCAAGCCTGCGCACTCTGCGCAGGCTCCCCTCCAATCTCTGCCGGTTCCGACAGAGTGTTGGAAGTCCATTTCCATGGACTTTATCTTTGGTCTTCCGGCTGATCACAGCCGGAAAACAGGAATAGTGGTCTTTGTAGACCGCTTCAGCAAGATGGTTCATCTTGCTGCAGTGTCAGCGAATGTCACCGCTGCGCAAACGGCGCGGATATTCGTTGACACGGTATTCCGTTTACACGGAATGCCGGAAAGCATAATCTCGGATCGTGATCCGAGATTCACAGGACGTTTCTGGCAAGAAACGTCTTCGGTTTTAGGCACGCAGTTGAAGATGCCAACTGCAGATCATCTGGAAACGGATGGGCAGACTGATCGCGTTAATCGCATTCTCGGAGACATGCTGCGTTCATACGCGCATGCCTTCGAGCAGTGGAGTGACTATCTGCCACTCACTGAGTTCGCCATAAATAACTATGTGCATGCTTCTACTAAGCATACACCGTTCTACGTGAATGCCTTACGGCATCCACGAACCCCGGCTTTACTTGGCGGTACGCCAAATCTAAGTGGGGGAGGGACCCGCTCAAATTTCGAGCGAGTCGATGCGCAAGTTGCAGTTGCAACTTGCGAAGAAACTGAAGCTGCTTATGCGGAATATGTGTCTGCAGCAATGGCTGCAGACAATGAAAACAACCCATCTACTGCTAATAAAGCAGTAGATGAATTCGTATTACAGCGCCAAGCTGTAATACGCTATGTAAAAGATGCACTTGCTTCCGCTTTTGACAAGCAGAAGCAAAATGCAGATAAAAATGGAAGGAAAAACACAAATTCCTTTCAAAAAGGTGAATTTGTTATGTTATCTACAACTAATTTGCCTACACATGCAATCAGCAACTTCCCTACACGGAAGTTGCTGCCTAAGTTCATTGGACCCTTTAAGGTCCAAAGTGTTAAGGGGAATGCCTACACTTTAGACATTCCCGCGGCCATGCGCCTTCACCCAACGTTTTACGTTGGGAGGCGCAAGCCGTACCGATCGTCTACGTCTTCGGACAAAACGCATCGCCACGGCGAATGCCATGCCTGTTCATGTCTCCAAAGAGAGACTTGTAATCGGTCTCCAACCGATTGTGAGAAGTCTGGAGAGTTTCCATCCCCGACTTTAGTCGATCAATCTCGACCAGCAGAAGATCATTCTTCTGCTGCATCACGAGATGCGCGTTCAGAATGTCGCGAATCTCGTCTCGATGAGAACGATAAGTTTTCATCGAGTGGCACATGTCCTCGCTCAAGGCGTTACAGTGCCTCTCGAGCTTGCGGAGCTGGTAACCATGCTCCGCAACAACAACGCCGAGGGAATTATCAACCCCCGCCGCCCCTGATTGATAGTCAGGGGAACAAGCGTTACATTCTCGAGCGCTTACTATCGAAGCGCTCGGTTCCCTATAAGAAGGGGCAGCGTACCGAGGCCCTGGTACGCTGGTTGGGATATTCCCAAGAGTTTGACTCTTGGGAACCGATTGAGGTGCTAAGGGCGGATGCCCCTGACCTCCTGCAGGAGTTTGAGAAGGAAACTTCTCCTCAAACTCAAAAGAAGCGTCAACACTAGGTGTTGATGCTGGCGGCACATCAACACTAGGTGTTGGTGGCTGCAGAGCTTCGGTACTAGGTACCGATGCTTTAAGAGCATCGATGAGGCTCTTAACACTAGCGGGTACTGAGAAACCTCGGTACCCTCTAAGCTCCTTATCAGTAAGACGAGGAGCTCCCGTGGGACAGCACGGACACTTCATTGTAGAAGGAACTCCGCAAGAGAGTCCTTCTCTAATGCAAGTAAAATGGATAAACTCCATTTTACCTGAGCGTGAGTGCTTTAAGAAGCGCTCACGGTTTACGTGAATTTTCTTCACGTAATCGTCGGGACCTTTGTTGTAATTCTCAACAAAGGCGTTCCAACTTTGAGTAGGGCGTCTTTATCGTCCCTATTCTTTCGCGACCCTTTCCGGTTCGTGTAATAACGAGCCTGATAGAAAAGGTCGATGAAGTACCGACGTCTATCGTCGGTACTGCGATCGAAATGATGATTGCGAAGGTCTTCGCAATCATCAAGCGCGTTAATGTCAAATAACGGATATTGACAATCGCGCTTGGTGTGCCCACCACTTCCGGGCGCAAGCGTCCATGCTGGGGTCCAAAACCCCACTTTGTACGGAACATGGCGTTCCGTACAACATGGTGATTCAGAAGCAGCGTAAGCCGCTTCTGCGCGTTGTTTCTTGGCAGGTGGAGCACCACCTGCCACCTCAAAGTCGTCTTCGCTACGACCAGGCGAATGACGAGGACCAGGAGGAGCTCTACGCTCCTCATACCACCGTTTGACGGAGTTGTCGCTGTCGTAATCGACGGCGTCAGACTCTACTTCGCCATCACTTAACGGCGAAGCAGTTTTAGCGGCCTTAACCTCGCTAGAATCGTTGACAGGGACGGTATCGTCCTCGCCCTCTTCCTCGGAGTCAGATGACTCTCCGAAGAGGTCATTAACTTCTTCTGGCACACCCGCCTTGCGGCAGGTGGAGGCACGGAAGATGTTGCACTCGTGACATCTTACCGCCCTCTCTTAGACACTGCTTTCACAGCGTCTACTACGAGAGACAAGGGGTCTCTCGGCTTTGTCTTTCGCTTCGACGCTACGAATGTAGCGTCGGCATTTGATGACACCTCCGCACGTAATGCCGAGGTGGTGGCTGCTTTTGCAGTATCGGCAACGCCCTTAAGAGCGCCGCTGCGTTTGCTGACCATTTGTTCTTATGGTCAGAAGATGAGTTATAAGAGAACATCGTTATGACCAACAAGTGCCACCATTCGATTGGCCAATATTACAATTATATTATTGGCCAACCAGCTTGAGTGGGGGGTGATGTAATGGGGTGCCATTACATAAGTGATATTTAAGTAGAAATATCACAGTTCAATTTCAGACTTAATGTCTGAAATGTGAATATTGGATTATAAGTTGTTATAATCCACTTTGAAAACAGATTCTGATATCATTATCGAATCTAACAAGTAATCTAATGATAGAAATATCATTCAGACCAGTTTTATACTACATGTTACTATGATTAGTCTAGGTCTAATTATACTAGTTAGCTCTTAACCATTCATAAATATATTCACTCTTAAACTTACCTTCTAGCACTCAAGTAGCCTTAGATGTATATATTAATATATATTTAAGTGTTAGACTAATTAATAAATTAATTAGTCTTTACTAAGTTTATCTAAGGTAAACTAAGGAGGACCAAATTTACATTTGGTCCTGCACAAATTGCACGCTTCCTCACTGCAATCTCACAGTGGAAGCCGCGTAACAGTAGCCCTGTTACAATCGTCAATTCCATTTGTCGTCAGAAGCCATGACAGGGTCGACCGTCTAGAAAGTACCTTGATAGACCGAGACACCAGCATAGTATAGCACACATCCAGGATCCGTAATAAGGCCAGAACTTCTTTATCCACTAGCCCATAGTGGACTTCATTAGCCTTCAGCGTCCGGCTAGTAAACGTCACCGGACAATACATTCCGTCATGATCCTTCACAAGGGCAGCTGAGATAGCCCACTTGTTAGCATAGATGATGACCACAGGAACCTTATTAACATCGAAATGCTTCAGGACTGGTGTGGCCGCCATCTTTGCTTTCAGCATGCCAAAGGATACCGTCGCCCGGGTCATGTGATCATCCGGCCCGGCCTCTCAGGCATTGGGCAGCCGGCTGCCTGTCTGGATAGACAAGGGCGGCATCTCATTGGTAGAAATATTTGACAAGGGCAACATCTCATTGGTGGAAATATTTGAACCGAGCGGCATTCCATTGGCTGATATTGCTGGCTCGGTTGGCATTTCTACTTGCATATCCTGCTCTCTCAGCTTGTGGTAATCCACCTCCCGTAATTCATACAAAACAGCAGCATGGACCGAGAAATCCTCAGTGAACCGACTGTAGTAATTCAGGCTGCCCAAAAAAGATTGCATGGCCTTTAGAGACCGCGGGAAAGACAGATTACTCAAGGACTCCAAATCCTTCGGACTAGCTTCCAATCCGCAATTGAAACCTGATGACACAAATAGGTCACCTTAGTCTTTCCCCTGAAACTCTTAACCACACTAATCGAAAGATTCCACTTTTCACACGTAATCATCAATTTTTCCACTTTGTCACACAGTAAATCCCAGGTAGTTGCCGTCACGAGAATGTCATCAATGTAAGACCGCCGCCCCAAAACTGAAGGTTTTAGGTCGGGGTCCGGGTCACCTTCGGCGAACACGTCACCGACCAGAGCAGGATCTTGATCCGCCTTGATCTTGAAGTGTCCATACAACGCGTTATCTATCAGCCGTTGATAAATCTGCGGGGCATTCTTCAGGCCGAACGGCATCCGGTTCCACTCGAACAACCCGAAGGGCGTCACGAACGCCGAGATCTCCCGTGCACGATCGGTCATAGAGACCACCCAGAATCCACTGACCATGTCCAATGAGCAATACCACAAAACTTTATCCAAATCCTCCAGCAGGTCGTTTATCAACGGCATCGGGTAAACCATCAGCTTAGTCAGCCGGTTCACCAGCCGGTAGTCAATACACAGCCTTATATCCACCACATTCTTCTTGATAATAATTCAATCGGCAAAGCCCATGGCGAGGTGGACCGCTGAATTATCTTGGTGACCAGCAATCCCTTGATAAGCTCCGACAGCTTTTCCCGATACTGGGGGGCGACTCTCCGGCATCTCTGTGCAACCGGCTTGGCGTTTCCCACATCAATGTCGCATACCGCCCCATGGGCAGGCGGAGGCAGTGCGTTTCCTGGTCCAATCAGCAGATGCTTTCTTTTCCATATGATATCCTTCAGCCTGCTGATCTCTTCCGGTGGGGGGGGGGTCTCCCACATGCAGATCGTCAATAGTAACCGTTGGTGGGCAGGGGGTTACCTCTGGTAGCACCGCCATCTGATCATCCATGCCTTCAACGTATAGCTCGCCCCCTTGATGAATGCAGACTTGGTCAGCTTCGACTAGTTCCGAATCCGGGTCAGCCGGATCGGTTGATCCGCCTCCGGCTATTTCCGAAATCTGATCGGCCGGATCAGTCGATCCGCCTTCGGCTATTTCCGAATTCTGATCGTCCGGATCAGTCGATCCGCCTCCGGCTATTTCCGAATTCTGATCGACCGGATCAGTCGATCCGTCCCCGGCTATTTCCGAATTCTGATTATTGATCCGCCTCCGGCTATTTCCGGATTCTGATTGTTGATCCGGCTCCGGTTATTTCCGAATTCTGATCGGCCGGATCGGTTGATCCGGTATCATCTTGTTCATCAAACCGTCCGGCATCGGAGGTGACTGCACATGTGACTCTGCCTCCTGATCCTGTCGTTCGTCCGTCTTCGGCGGAGTGGACAAAACCAGTTTAGCGATCGGGGCAAGATCTCGGCCAATGCGTTCAGCCGGATCCGGCGACGGCCGGCTCCGCGTCAAAATCCTAGAAGGGGTCTGGTACTGTAATGGGGTACCATTACATAAGTGATATTTGAATAGAAAGATCACAGTTCAATTTCAGTCGTTATACATGAAATTGTGAACATTGGATTATAAGTTGTCATAATCCACCTTTGAGAACAGATTCTGATATAATTGGATCTGACAAGTCATCTAATGATAAAATATCATTAGATCAGTTTTATACTACATGTTACTATGATTAGTCTAGGTCTAATTATACTAGTTAGCTCTTAACCACTCATTAATATATTCACTCTTAAACTTACCTTCTAGCACTCACACCTCATAGTATATATATATATCATTATATATATATACTTAATCGATTATAATTAATACATTGATTATTTTCTTAACTGAGTTTATTTAAAGTAAACTAAGTAGGACCAAATTACATTTGGTCCAACACAATTTGCACGCTTCCTCATTGCAAATTACAGTGTAAGCCGCGTAACAGCAGCCCTGTTACACCTGGTAGCACTTTGTGGTCCGTCCTAACGACCACTTTTGATACGTTCCGCTAGTTAACTAGCAGTTCGAAGGTTTAAGAGCCACTAGCTGTCATGACGACAGCCAGTGAACGTGAGCGTGAGCGTCAGCTCGCGCACGACTTAGTTATGGAAAACTTTCCTAACTGGTCACCGAGTGCTTTGGTGACGTTGACGGAGATGATTCGGACCATAGGGCCCGAAATCATCACTCTCCTCCGTGGCAAATCCTCGGAGGATGCTCTAGAAACGGTTTCTCGTTTCAAGAGATTGTATGTCGACCCTCAGGTGCGCATGCTCTGTTGCGCTCTCAGCCGGCGACGGCAACAACAGCGCCCGCATCTAGTGCGAGCGTTGAAGTAGTAAAGGCACGGATTCCGCCCTTTACTGGCGAAGGGGGCGAACCTCTTCGTAGGTGGTTCGCAGAGGTAGAGGATGCTATCACTGCGCAGAAGATTGTGGACCCGCGTTCACAAGCTTATTTCGCCACCACATGCCTAGGCGGTCGCGCCAGGGCATGGGCGATGAGCCGCAGATCCACTGATGGAACTGCGTTTTTGACATATCAGTCATTAAAAGCTGAGCTAAAGCACAACTTTGAAGCTCCAGAAATGGAGCTTAGCTGCCGTGAAGAGTTCATGGAACTCAGGCAGGGCAAGTTGAGCTTACATGCGTATGCTCAGAAAATACAATATTTGTTGTCAAATATTGTATATGAACCGGTGCCTCCTGCCATGCAGGTCACCGCCTTCATGAAGGGACTGAATGACGGTCCCATCAAACAGAGTCTTTACCGGGTTCCCCCGAAGACTCTGAGCGATGCTATAGACCAAAGCATCCGGGAGGAGTTCAGCATGCGTCGCTCAGCAGCGCATGCTGGGGTTAGTCGGAAAGCGCAAGCGCCTTTCGATTTTAACATGCCGCCAATACAGCATGTTAATAATAATAACCAAAACTTCCAATCGAGACGAAGTTCACACTTCGTCCCGAGACACCCGAATCCGCGTTATAATGCGGGCGGAGGAGGTCCAGAACCTATGGATCTCTCAGTTGCGGTCGCCTCGACTCCGAGGCAACCGAAAAACAAGAAGTTCCTTCGCTGCAATCGATGCGCGAAAATGGGCCATTACGCCCATGAATGTATGGCGCCGCGTCCGGCACCATGCATCTTATTACTGGCCGGTCTGGGCATCCGGCTTAGGGTGACATTTCAGCCAATCCGATGCGGGCATCCATCATCATTAGTCCGTTAACTTCTGGAGCACTTCACCACAGCGGGGTGCCCTACTGGACGGGTTATCTCGCATGCCGACATCGGGCATGTGAGGATAATAGCCCCGGACGGGACTATGTCCTGTCAACGAGAGCAGGGTGAAGAGAAACCTCTCATTACCCTTGAAGTTAGGCCACATGGAAACGATGTCCCCAGGCGTGCTTTGTTTGACACAGGTGCGTCAAACAATTTCGTTAGAACTGAGGTACTAACGTCGTTGAACTTCGAGGAGATTGAATCTCCAAGAAGCATGCTATCAGTCCGGTTAGCAACAGGTGCAACTGTGACTATACCGAAGCGTGTTATTCGAACACGCCTCGAGTTAGACGAACTATCGTTCGAGGGTGAATACATCGTCCTCGATCTTGATGACAAGTTCGATGTCATCTTGGGCATCCCTTGGATGTCCAAGCATCAACCAACGATCGACTGGGTTAACCTGTCGATCGACTGCGGCGGTCTCACAGGATCTGATCACCCTGTGGGTAATCCGGCTGTATCTCATGATACAACCGCAGCGTCAGATAGCCTGGTGGATAGCGATGGCACCACCAGATCTAATCCGACTAGATCGGCGGATGGTACACCCGCTGATCAGAGTCCAGAGGGACGCGAACGCGCGACGAACGAGTCGTTGCGCGTCACTAATGTGTGCAACACGAGTGCAAAGCACTCCCGTGTTGAAGTTACTACTACAACCGATGACGGTCGTGGTATAGAGAATGCGCACGCGGTGGGAAACACCCACCGTGAAAAGAATGAAACCGTCACGGAAGCAAATGACTTCCGTGTCGAAAATAAAGAACTCACGACTAAGAACAGTCGAGAGTGCAAGAACAACATGGTAGACAGTGGTCACCATGAAGAGAAGGCCTTGTGCACGAGTGATGATCACCGTGTCACAGATCGGACAAATGCGTCTGATCTAGCAGCTGTGTCCGTCGAGACGATCAACGTCCTGACGCAGACAGAGACCGGATTAGCTACCC
Source organism: Sclerospora graminicola (assembly GCA_001887855.2). NCBI lineage: Eukaryota > Oomycota > Peronosporomycetes > Peronosporales > Peronosporaceae > Sclerospora > Sclerospora graminicola. The sequence continues at coordinate 22,956 of MIQA02006770.1, read as the reverse complement.
AGTCTCTCACACTTGACAACCCTCCGAACCTAAGTTCAGAGATGATGGCCCTTCCAGCCTTGAGCTGGAAGAAGTTCGTAAAGAACTTGCGAAATGATCAGATCGAACAGATCTGCGTCATTGTCGCATCTGATGAGGTTGTGGATATTCGAGAGCGAATATCCACTTTACAATTAGAAGCCAGCGGGAACGAACTCGTTCCCAATGGAAAGAACACTGAGAACGAACTCGTTCCCAGTGATCAAACCAAAGTTCAGCGCTTTGAAGCGCAGAGCTGGGAGTCGCTTAAAGCGACTTCCCCGTACTACGAAGTACTTTGGGAATACGCTGACGTATTCCCAGAAGAAGTACCTTGTGAGCTTCCCAAGGATAAGGGAACGAGACACGAAATTGATCTCGTCCCCGGCACGAAGTACTGTGTCACGCGGCAATGGCCATTGCCGCGCGATCAAGTTAAAGCAATCGATGAGTTCTTCGAAACTCGTCGTAAGGCGGGACATGTGCGAGAGTCTACCTCTCCGCACTCCAGCCCCACCTTTTGTGTTAAGAAGTCCACTGGTGGGTGGAGAATCGTTCACGCTTTCAATAAGCTGAACGCAGCAACGGTACCGGCGCAAACGCCGATACCGAGGAAAGACGTCATCATCGATGGCATGAGCGGGAGCACCGTTTTCAGTGCTCTCGATTTAAGGGATGGTTTCTACCAAATCCTTATGCGTGAGAAAGATATTCCTCTCACGGCTGTAAGCACCCCAAGCGGTATGCTTTGGGAGTGGCTTGTGATGCCACAGGGGCTTCGAAATGCCCCTGCTACCTTCAACAGATGCGTCACACATCTATTGCGCCCGGTGCGAGAGTTCGCGCCGAGTTATTTTGATGATGTGTTCATCCATAGCAAGGCTGAACATGGCAAAACTGATGTAGATATTCATAAAGAACATCTACGTCAGGTGTTAGAGCTTATGCGCAAGCACAAGCTCTATGCGAACTTAAAGAAGTGCACCTTTGGTGCACCTGAGATACCCGTTCTTGGCTGCTTTGTAGGCAAGAATGGGGTACGCCCCGATCCAGAAAAGATCAGGGTGATCGTTGAATGGCCTCCGCCAACTAACGTCAAGGAACTTCGAAAGTTCCTCGGACTGGCGACATACTTGCACAAATATTCGTGCAACTATGCCGGTCTGATCCGACCTCTTTCTCAATTATTGAAGAAAGATATCGATTGGCGCTGGAATACCCAGTGCCAAGATGCGTTTGATGCAGTCAAGCGTAGCTTGACTGAGGCTCCCGTTTTGGCAATCGCCGACAACGAGCGACCGTTCCACGTCGTTTGCGACGCGAGCGATTTCGCCATCGGCTGCGCCTTGATGCAGCGTGATCACGATGATCGTGATCGCGTGATTTATTACCAATCGCGTCAGCTGCGCCCAGCCGAGCGCAACTATCCGGTGCATGACAAGGAACTCCTTGCCATGAAGTATGCACTGGCGAAGTTTCGGATCTATCTCTTAGGAGATAGACCCTTCGTGGTTTACACGGACCATGCGTCGCTACGCACGGCCATGAATTCGCCGCACATCTCTCAAAGAATGGCACGTTGGCTGTCATTCTTTGCAGAATACAACTTCACGGTTGAGTATAAACCGGGAAAGCTGAACGTGGTAGCGGATGCGCTATCACGACGTCCCGATTACGAGACGAAACCGTCCGTAATCGAAGCAACCAGTGCAAACGCAATACGTTGCACCGATCTGTCGTCGCCGCTTGTGCGACAAATACGTCAAGCGTACGAGACAGACGAGGAAACTCGCCTACTGATCGATTACTTGAGTGATCAATCAGATCGGAAGCGCAAGGAACTTCCAGAGTTCCTTCGCGCATGCGTGCATCGTTATCAATTGCACGATGGTCTGTTGCTTTACAGCACAGACCAAGATGATGTTAATCGCATTGTCGTTCCAAACGACGATGACCTCAAACATCAAATTTTGTTTGAGTACCATGATGCACCGATTTCGGGGCATCAAGGCCGAGAGAAGACGTATGCTTCTCTCGCACGCGATTTCTACTGGCTTAACCAATACAAATGGGTACGTAAGTACGTCCGCGCTTGCGAGATTTTCCAGCGCGTCAAGCCCGCACAGTCCGCGCAGGCTCCCCTCCAATCTCTGCCGGTTCCGACAGAGTGTTGGAATTCTATGGATTTTATCTTTGGTCTTCCGCCTGATCACAGTCGGAAAACAGGCATTGTGGTCTTTGTAGACCGTTTCAGTAAGATGGTTCATCTTGCTGCAGTGTCAGCGAATGTCACCGCTGCGCAAACGGCGCGGATATTCGTTGACACGGTATTCCGTTTACACGGAATGCCGGAAAACATAGTCTCGGATCGTGATCCAAGATTTACAGGGCGTTTCTGGCAAGAAACGTTCTCGTTATTGGGCACGCAGTTGAAGATGTCAACCGCGGACCATCCGGAAACGGATGGGCAGACTGAGCACGTTAACCGCGTTCTCGGCGACATGCTGCGTTCTTACGCACATGCTTTCGAGCAGTGGAGTGATTATTTACCACTCACTGAGTTTGCTATAAACAACTCGGTGCATGCTTCTACCAAGCACATACCGTTTTACGTGAATGCCTTACGGCATCCACGAACCCCGGCTTTACTTGGCGGTACGCCAAATTTAAGTGGGGGAGGGACCCGCTCAAATTCTAAGCGAGTCGATGCACAAGCTGCAGCTGCAACTTGTGAAGAAACTGATGAGTCTTCTACTGTTACCACAGAAGAAACTCAAGCAGTTTCGGAAACCGAAACCGCTTATGCGGAATATGTGTCGGCAGCAATGGCTGCAGACACTGAAAACAACCCATCCACTGCCAACAAAGCAGTAGATGAATTCGTATTACAACGTCAAGCTGTAATACGCTATGTGAAAGACGCGCTTGCTTCCGCTTTTGATAAGCAGAAGCAGAATGCAGACAAAAATGGACGGAAGAACACAAATTCTTTTGGAAAAGGTGATTTAGTTATGTTATCTACTACTAATCTGCCTACACATGCAATAAGCAACTTCCCTACACGGAAGTTGCTCCCTAAATTCATTGGGCCCTTTAAGGTCCAAGGTGTTAAAGGGAATGCCTATACCTTAGACATTCCCGCGGCCATGCGCCTCCATCCAACGTTTTACGTTGGGAGGCTCAAACCGTACCGATCGTCTACGGACGAGTCGCATCGCCACGGCGAATGCCGTGCTTCTTCAAGTCTCCCAAGAGAGACTTGTAGTCGGCCTCCAACCGCTGGTGGGAAGCCTGGAGAGCTTGGAGAGTTTCCACCTCCGACTTCAGACGATCAACGTCAAGCATCAGAAGATCACTCTTCTTCTGCATCACAACCTGCGCATCGAGAATCTCACGAATCTCGTCCCGATGATAACGATACGTTTTCATCGAGTGGCACATGTCCACGCTCAAAGCGTCACAACGCTTCTCAAGGATGCGGACCTGATGGCCATGCGCCACAACAACAGCGCCGAGGGAATTATCAGCCCCCGCCGCCCCTGATTGACAGTCAAGGGAACAAGCGCTACATTCTCGAGCGCTTGCTTTCGAAGCGCTCGGTTCCCTATAAGAAGGGGCAGCGTACCGAGTACTTGGTGCGTTGGCTGGGATATTCCCAAGAGTTTGACTCTTGGGAACCGATCGAGGTGTTGAGGGCGGATGCCCCTGACCTCCTGCGTGAGTTCGAGAAGGATACTTCTCCTCGAACTCAAAAGAAGCGTCAACACTAAGTGTTGATGAGGGCGGCACGCCCACACTAGGTGCTGATGCCTGCGAAGCAGCTTCCGATGCCTTAAGAGCATCGACATAGCACTTAACTTCAGCGGGTACTGAGAAACCTCGGTACCCTCTAAGCTCCTTTTCGGTCAGACGAGGAGCTCCAGGGGGACAACACGGGCACTTCATGCCCGAAGGAACCCCACAAGAGAAACCCTCTTTGATACAAGTGAAATGGACATACTCCATTTTACCTGTGATCGAGTACTTTAAGAAGCGCTCGCGGTTTGCGTGAACCTTCTTCACGTATCTATCGGGATCTTTGTTGTAATTCTCAACAAAGGCATTCCAACTCTGAGTAAGGGCGTCTTTGTCGTCCTTATTCTTTTGCGACCCTTTCCGGTTCGTGTAGTGACGAGCCTGGTAGAAAAGGTCGATGAAGTACCGACGTCTATCGTCAGTACTACGATCGAAATGACGGTTGCGAAGGTCCTCGCAATCGTCAAGGGCATTAATGTCAAACAGTGGGTATTGACAATCACGTTTCACATGCCCACCACTATCATAGGCAAGAGCCCATGCGGGGGTCCAAAACCCCACTTCGTACGGAACATAACGTTCCACACGACCCAGTGAATCGGAAGCAGTGTAAGCCGCTTCCGCACGATGTTTCTTGGCGGGTGGGGCGCCACCTACCATCTCAAAGTCGTCTTCGCTACGACCTGGCGAATGACGAGGTCCAGGAGGAGCCCTACGTTCCTCATGCCACCGCCTCATCGAATTGTCGCTGTCGTAATCGACGGCGTCAGAAGCCACTTCGCCATCACTTAACGGCGAAGCGGTCCTGGTGGTCTTAACCCCACTAGAGTTGTTGACAGGGACATTATCGTCCTTGCCCTCATACTCGGAGTCGGATGACTCTCCGAAGAGGTCGTTAAACTTCTTCTTTGACACCCGCCTTGCGGCAGGTGGAGACGCGGAAGACGCTGCATTCGCGACGTCTCCCCGCCCTCGCTTAGACACTGCTTCCACAGCGTCTGCCACGAGAGACAAGCGATCTTGTGAAGTTGCCTTGCGCCTCGAAGCTACGTTCGAAGCGTCGGCATTCGACGACACTTCCGCATGCGATGCAGAAGTGATGTCTGTTTTCGAAGTATCGGCAGTGCCCGTAAGAGCGCCGCTGCGTTTGCTGACCATTAGATTACTTCTGGTCAAGATGAGTTATAACTGAATATCGTTATGACCAACAAGTGCCACCACTCGATTGGCCAATATTACGATATATTATTGGCCAACCAGCTTGAGTGGGGGGTGATGTAATGGGGTACCATTACATAAGTGATATTTGAATAGAAATATCACAGTTCAATTTCAGTCGTAATACATGAAATTGTGAATATTGGATTATAAGTTGTCATAATCCACCTTTGAGAACAGATTCTGATATAATTGAATCTGACAAGTCATCTAATGATAAAAATATCATTAAGATCAGTTTTATACTACATGTTACTATGATTAGTCTAGGTCTAATTATACTAGTTAGCTCTTAACCACTCATAAATATATTCACTCTTAAACTTACCTTCTAGCACTCACGTCTTAAGTGTATATATATTAATATATACTTAATCGATAATTAGTTAATACATTAATTACTTATCTACCTAGGTTTATTTAAAGTAAACTAAGGAGGACCAAATTACATTTGGTCCAACACAAATTTGCACGCTTCCTCATTGCAAGTTACAGTGTAAGCCGCGTAACAGCAGCCCTGTTACAGACTGGGCCTATACGCCCGATTCCAAGAGGGGGAGATTGATATACTGCTCACTTATTCGTGGATGACCTATTGCTCAGGGGACATGAAGCTGATTGCGATCAAGTAAGGATGCAACTCAAGGAAGTCTTTGACCTGGTAGAGCTTGGACCAGTCAAGTATCTATTGGGTGTCGAGGTGACGATAGACCGACATGCCAAGACTATATTCTTCAGTCAAGAATCATACTTCGTAGAAATATTTAAGCGTTTTCATCGTGCGATGTGTAAACCAGCGCTAACACCAGAAGCAGCGACATATACCGTCACTAATAAGGAAGATAATCGTGAACAGCCATACCGAGAGGCAGTTGGAGGACAGCAGGACTTAGTATCGGGCTCAAGGTCGGACATTGCGCACGCTGTGAGAAGGTTGGGGCAATATTTGAGCAACCATACGGCAGAACACTATGTATATGTGAAACAAGTTTTTAGAAACCTACTAGGAACCAAGGACTTTGGTTTGCTAATGGTGATACGCCAAGGATCTATAGAAGCAGTTGAGCTAGCTGTCTACACGGATGTAGACTATGCTAACGATAAAGAAGATCGAAGAAGCATCAGCGGCTACGTAACAATGATTGATGGAGCTGTGATCGGCTATGGATCACGCAAACAAGGAATCAATTCACTGAGCACCATGGAACCTGAATACTATGCAATGCATGGAGGTGTAAGGGACTTGCAGTGGGTACACAAGCTATGCAAGGAGTTAAAGGTCAAGACGCAAACACCAAAGATATATTGCGACAACGTGGCAGCCATCTATCTTCCTTACGAAGAAGTCTGGTAAACGTCATCACATCAAGCACATTGAGAACAAGTGCCATTACGTGAGGACGTTGGTCCAAGAAGCTAAAGGGGGAACATGTGCCGACAAACAATCAAATTGCAGACATAATGACCAAGGCACTAGAGCGTGTAAAGTTCACGCGTTTCCGAACGATATTAGGCGTCGTACCACGCAGGGCGAAGGCAGACGACCAGTTTCAAGACAATCTACTTGAAGCGATTAAATAAAGAGCAACTACAGACTTACGTGTAGGGCGCGTTCAAGTGACGTCAGGGGTAGGAAGAGACCCAGGCACCGTCCTCTGGGTAGAACTCAGAGCTGTTGAACACAAACCTTACGACATGTGATCCCTTCCAGTCACCACGTCGAGGGGAAGTGTTAGATATCTGGATACCGGATAGCAACCAAGTTGCTGTAAGAACACAAAAGAAAAGAAAGACACCCGAGACGCAGGGACGTCAAGGAGGTGCAACGCAGGGCGTCAACCGCAGGGCGGTTACAGAGAAAGGAAATACCCCCAAGACAAAGGGTATCTACGGCAGGGCCGTCAAGGAGGTGCGATGCAGGGCGTCTACCGCAGGGCGGTTTCATTATTCATTAGAGGATGCAGAGCATCAGACGCAGGGCGTCTACCGCAGGGCGGTAACGAAGTTGAAGGCAACATCCACTTATACTAGGAATTTATATGTGCATATATATTCATGTTTAACTAATTAAAAATAGGGCGTGCAGGGTGAGGTGCCAGATGGCAATCTCACAGGTGGAGTGCAAGGCGCTACAGTATTGAGTAAGGTGCAGGGCACTTACCACCACCTCACCTTGAGTCCCCGGGGCCTGTAACAGGCTAGCTGTTACAGGCTCACACCTTTAGAATTGCAGGTGAGGAAGCGTGCAATTGGTTAGATAAAATGTAATTTGTTTCTATATATATATATATATATGGAGTTGAAATGGAGTGCCTGTTTTTTTTTCTATTGGTAGAACAAATGTAATTTGTTTCTCAATAGTTTAATTAAGATTAAACTAGGTCTGTACTATTTAATTAATTAAGATAGTCCTAGTTAATATATATTAATATATAACTATGACACGTGGCTACAAGACGGTAAGTTTAAGAGTGAATATACTTATGAGTGGTTTAGAGCTAACTAGTATAATTAGATCTAGACAATCATAGTAACATGTAATGTAAAGTGATCTAATAATACTCTTATTATTAGATCTCTTCTTAGATTCGATATTTGTATCAGAATCTGTTTCCTAGGGTGGATTATTATAACATATAATCCAATATTCACATTTTCAGACAGCAAGTCTAAAATTGAACTGCGATATTTCAACTTAAATATCACTTATGTAATGGTACCCCATTACACGGCCATTCAGGCACCGACCGTAACGGGGTTATACTTCCTACTGCCCTACAGAATAAACTTTAGAAGTGCATAGTATTATACAGGTAGCACTGTATTAATATTATTATAACTATTACTACTTTAGTACTACTATTAAGTACTTATACACAGAGGTCATAGAATGGAGATGACCTCAACTAGTGACAAAACCCAACAGCCGCACCCCCGACCTTCAATTCGCTCCGGTGGGGCTCCGCTCTCTAAGCGCTCTTTTTAGATGTTTTTACCATGAGGTCCTTGTATACAAATTTTTATATGTGTCAGAGGGTAAATGTAACAGGCTAGCTGTTACAAGCTTACACTGTGTAAATTGCAAGTGGGGAAGCGTCCAATTGGTTAGGAACAAATGTAATTTGCTCCTCAATAGTTTAATTAGTATTAAACTTAAACATGGACTATATAATTGATTAAATAGTCCCTCGGATATATATGTAAATATATATCCAAGACACGTGGCTGCAAGACGGTAAGTTTAAGAGTGAATATATTATGAGTGGTTTAGAGTTGATAACTATAATTAAATCTAAACTAATCATACAAACATGTAATATAAAGCTGATCTAATAATACTCTTATTATTAGATCTCTAGATTCGATATTTGGATCTGAATCTGTTTCCCAGGGTGGATTATAGTAACTTATTATCCAATATTATAATTTCACACAACAAATATAAAATTAAACTGTGATAATTACATTAAAATATCACTTATGTAATGGTACCCCGTTACGTCACCCCCCACTCAAGGTGATTTGCCAATAATTAATATAATATTGTCCAATCAAATGGTGGAACTTGTTGATCAAAACAATATTTTGTTTACAACCATCAACGACCGGAAGAACTCAATGGTCGAGACACGCGGCGGCGCTCATACGGGAGCTGCTGAAACTGCTGACCAAGGTGTTGGCACCTCAGCATTACATGCTGAGCTGCCAACACCATCGTATACCGACGCTGCTGACGTAGCGTCGGAGAAGGGGAGGCCGAGAGACCCATTGTCTCTGGTAATAGACGCTGCGGAAGCAGTGTCTAAGAGAGGACGTGAAGATATCGCTAGCGCGACATCTAAAACGCTAACACCTGCCGAATGGCGGGTGGCGAAGAAGAGTTCTTCACTACTCGAAGTCTCTTCGGACTCCGAAGAAAAGGATGAGGACGTCACCGTCCTCCGCGAGGGGTCTAGCGAGTGTAAGCTCGCTACAATTTCTTCGCCGAGAAGCGAAGGCGAAGTGGATTCTGACGCTGTCGATTATGACAGCGACAACTCCGTCTTGAGATGGCAGAAGGATCGTAGAGCTCCTCCTTGACCTCGACACTCGCCTGGTTGAGATAACGACTTTGGAAGGGCAGGTGGTGCTTCGGGCTGTCCCCCCCCTGCCAAGAAACAACGTGCCGAAGTTGCTTACGCTACTTCTGATTCGTCGTGTCGTACGGAACCACATGTTCCGTACAAAGTGGGATTTGACCCCAGCATGGACGTTGATGCCCGACAGTGGCGGACATTGCAAGCGCGATTGTCTATAGCCGTTGTTTGATATCAACGCGTTAGATGATTGCGAAGACATTCGCAACCGCCACTTCGATAGGAGTACCGACGATAGACGTCGGTACTTCATCGACCTTTTCTTTCAGGCTCGTTATTATACGAACCGAAAAGGTGCTCGGAAGAACAGGAACAATAAAGACGCCCTGACCCAAAATTGGAATGCCTTTGTTGAAAACTACAGCAAAGGTCCCGATGATTACGTGAAGCGAGTTCACGTAAATTGTGTGCGCTTTTTAAAGCACTCACCTACAGGGAAAATGGAATTTATTTATTTTACCTGCATCAAGCAAGGGGTTCATTGCGGTGTCCCTTCTCACCTTACTTGCCCTCATTGTACAAGGGGAGCTCCTCGTCTGAGCAAAAGAAGCTGCGGGGGTACCGAGGTTACTCAGTACCCTCTATGATTAAGGGCCTGATCGATGCCCTTAATGTATCAGCACCTGGTGCTGATACTTTCCACTCATCAACACCTAGTGTTGATGGTCGCCGTCCATGATCACTTAGTGTTGATGCTTTTTACGATTTTGAGGAGAAGTATCCTTCTCAAACTCCTTCAGGAGGTCAGGGGCGTCTGCCCTCAGAACATCGATCGGCTCCAAAGCGTCAAACGCTTGGGAATACCCCAACCAGCGTACCATGTACTCGGTACGCCGCCCCTTCTGATAGGGAGCCGAGCGCTTCGCAATCAAGCGCTCGAGAATGTTGCGCTTATTCCCCTGATTATCAATCAGGGGTGGCGGGGACTGTTAGTTCCCTCGCCATCGTGTGGGGCATGGTTCACAGTTCCGCAAGCTCGACAGGGCTTGCTCTGGGTGGAGAGGCGATATTTCTCACTCTGTAAAGACATATCGTTTTCTTCGTGAATAGATTCACGACATTTTGGGCGCTCACGTTGCCCTTCAGCAGAAGAATGATCTTCTGCTGGTCGAGATTAACCGCTTGAAGTCGGAGGTTTATGACTCACCAGACTTCCCACAATCGTTCGGTAACCGATTACAAGTCGCTTTTGAGAGACTTGAACAAGCACGGCATTCGGCGTGGGGATGCGTCTCGTCAAGAAACGGAGACGAGAGATAGGGCTTGAGCCTCCCAACGTAGAACGATGGGTAGCCGCGGGAATGTCTAGTGTGTAGGTATTCCCCTTGACGCTTTGGACCTTAAAGGGTCCAATGAATTTAGGGAGCAACTTCCGTGTAGGGAAGCTGCTAATTGCATGTGAAGGCAAATTAGTTGCTGATAGCAAAACTAGTTCACCTTTTTGAAAGGAATTTGTGTTTTTCATTCCGTTTTTATCAGCCTTTTGCTTCTGCTTATCAAAAGCAGAAGAGTGGTAAAAAGTCACTCCACTGTTTGAAGGCATGCGCGAATGAACGCAGCATGTCTCCAAGAACGCGGTTAACGCGTTCAGTTTAACCATCCGTTTTCGGATGGTCCGCAGCTGACCGCTTCAACTGCGTTCCTAATAAAGAGAACGTTTCTTGCGAGAAACGCCCTGTAAAGCTCGGATCTCGATCCGAGACTATGTTCTTCGGTATTCCGTGTAAACGGAACACCGTGTCAACGAATATCCGCGCTGTTTGCACGGCAGTAACATTCGCTGGCACTGCAGCAAGCATCTTGCTAAGGCGGTCCACAAAGACCACTATTCCTGTCTTCCGTTTGTGGTCAGCCGGAAGACCAAAGATAAAGTCCATGGAAATGGATTCCAATACTCTGTTGGAACCGGCAGAGATTGGAGGGGAGCCTGCGCAGAGTGCGCAGGCTTTTCGCGCTGGCAAATCTCGCAAGCGCGTACGTACTTGCGTACTCATTTATACTGGTTACGCCAGTAGGAATCCCGTGCGAGAGAAGGATATGTCTTCTCTCGACCTTGATGCCCCGAAATCGGTGCATCATGATACTCAAACAGTATCTGATGTTTGAGACCATCGTCGTTTGGAACGACGATGCGACTAACATCTTATTGGTCTGTGCTATAAAGCAACAGACCATCGTGCAATCGGTAACGATGCACGCAAGCGCGAAGGAACTCTGTGAGTTCATCGCGTTTCCGATCAGATTGATTACTTAAGTAATCAATCAGCAGACGAGTTTTCTCGTCTGCCTTGTATGCTCCTCGTACCTCTCGTACAAGTGACGACGTTAGAGCAGTGCAACATATTGCGTTTGCACTGATTGCCTTTGTTACAGACGATTTCGTCTAGTAATCGGAGGCGACGTGATAGCGCGTCGCTATCACGTTCAACTTTCCCGGTTTACACTCAACCGTAAAGTTGTACTCGGCAAAGAATGACAGCCATCGTGCCATTCTTTGAGAAATGCGTGGTGAATTCACGGCCGTGCGTAACGACGCATGGTCCGTGTAAACCACAAAAGGTCTATCTCCTAATAGATAGATCCGAAACTTTGCCAGTGCATACTTCATGGCAAGGAGTCCTTGTCATGCACTGGATAGTTGCGCTCGGTTGGCGCAACTGACGCGATTGGTAATAGATTACGCGATCACGATCATCGTGATCACGCTGGATCAAGGCACAGCCGATTGCGAAATCACTCGCGTCGCAAACGACGTGAAACGGTCGCTCGTTGCCGGCTGTAGCCAAGACAGGCGCTTCAGTCAATTCTTGCTTGACTGCATCAAAAGCGTCTTGGCGCTGGGTATCCCAGTGCCATTCAACATCTTTTTAAAAAATTGAGAAAAAGGTCCAATGAGGCCTGCATAATTGCAGGTGCAAATTTGTAGCCAACCCAAGAAACTTTCGAAGTTCCTTGACATTGTTTGGCGTAGGCCACTCAACAATCACCCTTATCTTCTCTGGATCAGGGCGCACCCGTTCTTGCCCACGAAACATCCAAGAACGGGTATCTCAGGTGCACGAAGGTGCACTTCTTTAGATTGGCATAGAGCTTATGCTTACGCATAAGCTCTAATACCGAACATCTACATCAGTCTTACCATGTTCAGCCTTACTATGGATGAACACGTCGTCAAAATAGATCGGTGCGAATTCTCGCACCGGGCGCAATAGATGCGTGACGCATCTATTGAATGTGGCAGGGGCATTTCGAAGCCCCTGCGGCATCACAAGCCACTCCCAAAGCATACCGCTTGGAGTGTTTACTGCCATGAGATGGATATCCTTCTCACGCATTAGGATTTGGTAGAAACCATCCCTTAAATCGAGAGCACTGAAGACGGTGCTCCCGCTCATACCATGACATCCTTCCGCGGTATCGGTGTCTGTGCCGGTACCGTGGCTGCGTTCATCTTGTTTAAATCATGAACGACCCGTCACTCTCCGGTGGTCGTTTTCACACAGAAGGTGGGACTGGAGTGCGGTGAGGTAGACTCCCGCGCATGGCCCGCCTTACGACGAGTTTCAAAGAACTCGTCGATCGCCTTGACCTGGTCACGCGGTAATGGCCATTGCCGCATGACACAGAACTTCGTGCCAGACACGAGGTCGATCCCATGTTTAGTTTCGTTATCTTTAGAGAGCTCGCAAGGTACTTCTTCTGGGAATACGTTAGCGTATTCGAAAAGCACCTTAGAGTATGGGTAGGTTGCTTTAAGTGACTCCCAGATCTGCGCTTCAAGGCGCTGAACTTTGGTTTTCTCATTGGGAACGGTCTCGTTCCCAATGTCATCTGCCTGCAATATGCATTTTCGTGAACGAATATCCACAACATCATCTGTTGCAACGATGACACAGATCTGATCGATCTGATCATCGTGCGCGCCACATGACCACCCGGTCCTTCAGCAGCAAAATCCTAAACCCTTTGGTTACATCGTTTCATCCAAGATCAGCGCTCTTTGTACATGTTTTGTTAAGGATTTTATACGTTGATCTGCACGTAGATTTAAACACAACGATTTCAGTAACCGTGGTTATTTTTCTTTTTAACATTTGAATTGGAGGTGCACTCCCATGATTTGATCCGGTGGGGCTGCGGTTGAGTATGTAGTTGCACCGTCGGCCGCTCTGTCCAAAATTAAAGGCTCTCCAGAACCTCAAATCATGCATCGAAACATGTTTTGTTGGAAGCCGGGTACTTTTTAGAGGTTCTTTCTATGCGAAACCAGATGATAACTCCGTAACTTTGATTTCTCTAAACAGGTAGGCCCATTGCCTAAAACCCGATCCAAGTCCGGGGTAATTTCCGTACCCAAAACGTTTTGATTCGTCAATTTATAAATCCCCCAAAAATTACAACGAGATTTCCCGGTGGCGTAGTTCCTTCTGCCAATCCGGGTGGACTAATTCCTGGTAGTTTTCCTGGTGCCCTAACCATAGCACCGTCACGCAAAAACCACCACGTCTAATGCACATAAATGATTCAACGACATTTTGATTCCGAAATGACCGTGATTTCTTAGCTAGTCTCGGAATAGCCTCATGTTTGATCCAGGGGATATACTGGGGCTGACCGTTGAGAGCGCGCCTCTTCCACCACCTATACATACGCTTCAGATAGTCCAAAATTGTCTCCACGTCTGCATTTGACTTTTCAACCTATTTCTTCTTCCCTTTTCCGCAGGAAACGTGATCAAAAATCAAATCAAACATACACACTTTTCGAAAACGAGAGAATAATCCACTTATCCATGGAAAATGCGAAACGAGAACTTAGAAAAAGGGACCTTACATAAAAACATTTAGTTAAGGCTTGTAACGATTGGACTCATAACCTGTACGAAAAAGTAGTTGTAAAACGACGCTTTTGGCTGATTAGAACTTAATAAGCGCTTTTTTAATAATAATATAATAAAGGTAGTTCATTTAGGCATTAACTATTGGTTACTATAAACTTACTGACTCTTATTACAAGTTCTGGATCTGAGTGGTCAGGGGAAGTGTGATGATCACTGTCGTTATGATACGTCTCCGGTCGTGTATATGCTACTGGAATGTTGAAAAAGCACTGTATGCATAACTCCAACCGCACACCATCTTCTCGCAGTTGAGTTCTTTGTCGCTCTAAAGCCACTACTTCGCTCAATTGAGCCTTGTATTGATTCCATATATAATCCGTGTGTTCGAATGGATTTCTCCGTTTACCTTCGAAAATGGCCTCATTTCGAAGTTGCCACATCTGGACCTGAGCTATTCCACTCATTCCCCACCATAAACGATTCATCTGCTCCTCGTAGTTATATAAGAGGATCCCGTATTTGTTGATCATTTCCTGCTGTAATGTTTCGGAAATGACCGGCGCTGTTCGTGTCGCTATTGCATCTTTAAATTGATGCAGTTCTACAGGACTTGATGATTTGCCTGTCCAATGTTCTACCAAACGGATCCAGAATCGTTGTGCACTTGCACAGCTCCAGAGAATACGTGCAACATCCGTGCGGGAGCTGGTACAATCAGCAGCTAATGCACAGTTAATGTGATCACTCTCTTTGCGATAGAATGTATTCAGTTGCATGGTTGCCGTTCTGTATCTTACCCATAGTTGGTAATCTGAGAGCATGTGACCATGCTTCCAAATCGCTTTTGGAGTCTGATTTTGAACGGATGACCACCATGAGTCTTGGGAACGTCGCGTTTCCCATCTTTGTACAACTTGTGGCAAGGCATTTGCCATCGCCCGCCAATACACTTTTTTAAAAACCGTCGGAACTGGGTTGGTATTCTCAATATGGAGGATGTTGTATCTTGCAGGGACCAAGGATACCGATGTAAGATGGGTGTGGATAAAAACCACCACTTTGTTCCGATGCTCATTCCCCTCCGCGATATTCCCATCATTCGTTGACGTGACTTTCCAGTACATTCCATTTGCTTGCTGCTGTAAAGATACCATTGAGCCTTTCGCGGCATCTTCCTCTTCAACGTTTCAAGCAGTTCTCACTTGCCAGGTATAACTCGTAAGAAACGTTGGAGGATGAAACAATCTCAGGTTAGGAAAACGGCCTAAGTATTCGCGACTGCCACTCTTAGAAAAGCAAGTATATTTGCTCCCAACCATCTACATAACTTCGCATACTTTTTTGCATCAATAGAGGATTGCCCCTTTAGATGTCGCCAACCAGCGGACTGTCCAGTCCGCTGACTGCGTGGCGCCGGTCGCGGCGCCAGACACTCGTGGGCATAATCCCCCATCTTCGCGCATCGATTGCAGCGAAGAAGTTTCTTCTTCTTCGGTGCCTCGGGGTCGAGACAACTGCTACCGATAGGTCCATCGGCTCTGGGTCCCCCCCGCCAGTGCTCTGGCGCGGGTTTTGGTATTGTGGGTCGAAGTGTGAACTTTGTCTGTTCGAAAATTGGTTAGCATGCTGCACCGGCGGCATGTTAAAGTCGAAAGGCTGTTGAGCCCTTCGACTGAATCCAGCATGCGTTGACGCTAAACGCATGATAAATTCTACTCAGATGCTTTTACCTATAGCATCCCTCAGAGTCTTCGGTGGGTTCCGATAAAGACTCTGCTTGATGGGACCGTCAATCAGTCCCTTCATATAGCCAGTGACCTGCATGGCAGGGGGACCGGCTCATACACAATATCTGATAGCAAATATTGTATCTTCTGAGCGTAAGCTTGAAGACTCAGCTTACCGTGCTGGGGTTCCATGAACTCTTCTCAGCAACTAAGCTCCATATCTGGAGCTTCGAAGTTGAACTTTAGCTCAGCTTTTTAGGCTACAGGTCGGAACACGTTGACTAGCTCTGCTGATCAATTTATTCTGCTCGTTAGGCATTATAGTATTATAGCCGTTAAATATTGGCGTTTTGATCTTTATGATCCGATCCGACCGGTTGTTTGGCATGGTCGACCGACCTTATTCACCGATCAGATAAAATGGAGGTTGTGGAATGGCGGACACCGATCTGCCGAAATAGTGTATAAAAGAGGCCGATAATTGGTGAATTAAATTAAACACTACAATGGTTTGGAAGACAAATCGGGTTGGCCGATCGGATATGTGGTGGGTAAACGAGGATTCTAACCAGCCGGACGACCGATGTTGTCGAAGGTGGATATGCCGACCGGACAAGAATTACCCAACTGAGAACGATGATGAGGATTGAAAAGGTGGCCGGTTTATTGTGAAGGGCGATCGAAGGTAATATCGGCCAATCATGTGACAGGATGGTTAAGTTTAAAGTATTGAATAAGTCACATAGATTGGTGTACGATACATTTAGTATTGGATGTTAGGGTTTTATATTTTAAATAATAGGATAAAAATATACCTCCTTAACAAAGAGTCGCTTCACCACGTGTCGGCGGTTATTGTGAGAAAAATGTTAACAAGGTCCTCCCCAGTTCAACCATTTCCGGTTGAGACGCATACACAATCACTTTGGCTGCCGGAAGTGCCGCGACGCGATTAGTTTACGATATTTCATGCTCACACCTCACGCCCACGTGTTTAGAACACGTTATTTGAATTGGAAATGTTTTGTGGAGATAATTACTAAGCATTACTGTGGAAGATCATTAATATATTGTAGTATTTACGTTTCTTTTGTGGTTATTAAATATATCTGATTATGGCTGGTCCGGTCTGTTGAAACTTCCCGACGTGTCCTTTACGGTATCTTTAACGATGTAACAACCCGAACCCGTCATCCGGAGAATATTCCTTTCGAAGAATAACCCCGTCTTGAAAAGGCACCTTCTCTCGACCTGGCTTGGAAAGTTATTTTCATTTAGAGTCCACCTTATGAGAATAACTACCGAGAAAGAATGGGTCGACAAGGTGAGATGAAAGAAAGGATTGATTCAGTCGTTTGTGATGACCGGTCGGAAGACCGGAATGATCACACCAGTCGTATTTGAGACGATCTATCCCATCAAGAAATCGACCCCTCCGATAATTGGTCATCCAGGTTTGTCGGAATCCGAATGTGGTGTAGTCGATCTCAGAAAATCTTCCTGAGACGCGAACACCCACGGGGGTCCCAGACGACCGACTATCGGAGGGGTACTCCGTCCATCCGAGTCATGATCCGATCCGGCATCCGGCCGGCTGGATCGTTCACTTCCATCTGCTTGATCGTGTCTACTCGGATGTTGCATGTTGAAAGCTCACCTTGTGTACCCGTCAGTACTGGGTGGTTTGCTCTCCTGGTGGACCCTAGGGCGAAAAGTGTAAATCCGTCCAATAGGGAGATGAGGGTTAGGACTAGGGGTAGCTCCTGGGCGGAAATCGTCACCGGGGAGCTCGTCGGGCAGTACACTTGAACTTTGTATAGTGCCGGCTGGACCAAGAATAATCAATCGGCCAGCTAAACCAATAACAATGAAGGGCGAATCCCAATGTGTATGTAAAGTAGATATAACTCCACACTCTTCCACAGAAGGCCAAAATGTCACCACTTCCCAATACTTAATACCGTGTTCAAAACACGGGAGACTTGAGGTGAGTATACGAAGTCGCCGCGACTCCCGGTCAGGGGACTTCCGGTGGGTTAACTTAACCTTCCCCGGGCAAACCAATAACAGCAAGAAGGGACCTTGTTAGCCCTCTGCCGTGAACCAATAAAAGCGACTTGTGTCTAAGAAAGCGAAACGTATACTGATTTATCCTATATCCAATACTCCCTTTTGTGTGACCTACCCCAAATAGCCCGGCTAACTCCGATTTTGTGTACCCGCCTGGCCGGTACACCGAACCCAACTGGTACCAGTCCGGATGGTACATTGTACCCGGCTGGCTCGGCCGAATGGCCATCCATCCAAGCTCCCTGGCCGCTGGCGCTAGCAATTCCTTGGCAGCTTCTCATCCGATCCGGGTGCCTCCTTCATCCACTAGAACACTCATCTTCCTTCAGGCTCCTTTCACTCATACCTTCCAAACAATCCGCCACCAATCCGCCCCTCGGCCGTCCAACGTCCGCGGTCGTCCCGTCCGCTTAGCCCGCTAGCCCAACTATCCACGCTCTCTGCCACGTTGATTCTAAGCCTGGCGCCGTCCGGCCGCTTGTAGGTATGCTCGGCGGCGGCTATCCGGCGCCCACGCCCTTGGTCCGTATTTCTGCCAATCAGAATGCGCCCTCTGGAAAGTACTTCACATTAATTCATAAGTCACTTTACCACAGCCGCCCCTGAGTCGCGTCACGGCCGCACAACGGTTGAGGCACGATCTCACCCGAACCCAATTGACCTGATCCTGCTTATCTATGCCTCGCTTTGGTACGTCGTCCCACTAATTTATAGCGATTTTCGTGAAGCCGGTCGGTCTCCCGGCCGCTGGCAATCCCGTCCACAGATGTTGACTTTATCTTGATTTATTTCCAGTTTTGCAAATCGACAAGGACAACGTTTGTCGTCTCGTTCTCGTGGACGACGACTCGCCCGCCAGCGGGGTGGAAGTCGCAAAACCACCGAAATCGTCCCGTACTCCTGATCTGGTGCTATCGACCGCCGACGCTGAGACTGCGCTCCGCGTTCACGGCCAGGCTTGCGGCGACCGGGACGGATTGAAGGCCGCCGTCTCTTCCCTTCGGGCGGAGCTTCAATCCTGTCGGGCTGACTATGACGTTCTGTCGCAGAGATTCACAACCTTTTGTGCGATGCTGGACCGCGTGGACCCCCGGATCGCTGAGCTGAAACTCAGTCGTCAACACGCGGAGGACGAAGCAACCTGCCTCAGGGCAATTGTGGGTCAGCTTACGGACGCTCTACAACGAGCCACCGCGCCATCCGCCTCCATCTCCGAAACGGCGGGGATGGAGAAAAGGCTGGAGACGTTGACCGCCCAAGTGGATAGCTTGGAGCACATCCAGGCTGACTTGGTCCGACAACTCGCCGCTGCCAACCGCCGGGCCGATGAAGCTGCCGTTCGGAGTCCTTCTCCGGGAACAAGTGATCTTCAGAAACAGGTGACCGATCTCGAGGGCCAAGTCGCCATCCTGACGGAAGAGCGAAACCGTCTCCGCATGCTGGAAGACGTCGTTGAGCCCCTCCGGACTGCCAATCAGGAATTGGTTCACAGATCAAAGCTTCAATGTAAGTGCCTCTTCTCCTCTTGTGTTGCAACCCAGTCGCTTACAGTCTCCATGTCCTTGTCGCTCCACAGTCCAACAGCTGGAACAGCTGAAGCAGCAGTCCGCTAAGATCCCTGACATGTCTCGAGAACTTTCGCACCTTCGTGCCCGACTCCGCCAGGTGTCCCACGACTTAGATAAAGTGCGGGACAACCGAAACCACCTGCGCGACTCCCACGTTCAGGCCCTCGGCCAAATCTCGGATCTGGAGCAGCAGCTGCAGGAAACTACTTCCCGGCAACAGGAGTTGCGGGCTGAGCTCTACCGGGCCCGTCGAGAAAATCTCGACGCCCATGCCATGCTGGCTCGGGCCGACCGTGTTTGCACTACCATGCTGGATAAGGAGGATCGCTGTAGGTCCTTGTTGTGTGAACTACAAGACCAGCTCGAAACGACTCGAAGCCAGGCCGCTCTTCTCTTGCAAGCTCCTTTGAATGTACGAGAAACCGTCTTGTCTGTCTTGGGGATGGTGGATCAGTGGAAAACCTCTCCACCGAAATCATCCCAGTTGCCCTTTACAGCTGAGTCAGAACCTGAGAAACTTCCTGCCGGCCTTAAATCGCCCCTAGCCGGTTCAGACTTCTCGTCCGCCTCGGTAGGATCGGGTGGCCGAAAACGTCCGGCCAGCTCTCGCCCTTCCTTAGCCGGTGCTGACCCGCCCAAACGGAGGAAGAAGAGCGAATCCTCCCCCTCGCGCCAATGTCCTCCGGGCAAGTTGGACAGCGAGGAAGAACTCGGGTCGGAAAGCGACGACAGCTTGTTCGCGAGGCGGTCCGCTGCTGCGTCTCCCCCTCTCTCATCAGGTAGAACTGGTCTCACCCCTGGTTCATCCTCTAGCTCCGAAGAGGACTCGGACTCCGGTCCAGCCGCGTCGCCATCCGGGTCAGCGGTCGCGTCGCCATCCGGGTCAGCGGCCGCGTCGCCATCCGGCACCCGGATCCGCCCTCCGTCTGATTCTTCCTCGGACTCGGAGCCGTCCTCCCCTTCGTGCATCTATGATGATGACGAAGAAGACGAGGAGTACGATGTCCAGCAAGTATGTGTCGCGTTATCCCGCTCTCGCGCGGATACTCGTCGCCGCCCCTCCAATTCCGGTGGGCGAACGACGGATCAACTGGAACTCGATCAGGTTATCGATCTGCAAACTCCGCCGCCGGCAGGTTTTGGCTCCGGGGAACATGAGCCGTCTGATCTATCCTTGCCTCCTGGCACTGTCGACACC
This sequence comes from Sclerospora graminicola, assembly GCA_001887855.2. NCBI lineage: Eukaryota > Oomycota > Peronosporomycetes > Peronosporales > Peronosporaceae > Sclerospora > Sclerospora graminicola. The sequence goes on along the minus strand of MIQA02006770.1, from coordinate 2,386 downwards.
CCGGCCGCTAGGGTCGCCCGTACCTCGAGTTCCAACGGAGTGGCCGAGGAGAAAATGGAAGACAACGACGAGGACATCCCTGATCAGTGGTTGACTCCCCCCGACCTGAGCGATCCAGAAGCACCTCTCTCCCAGACTCCGGCCAAATCCCGGCGATCAGCTCTGGCCGGGCCACGTCCCAAACGTCGGCCCAACCGGCCGGCGGCCAAACCCAAGATCCGGAGGAGCACTCTACCTCCTGCGCCCTCCTTTCCTAAACTTCGGCTTCCGTGGTTACCGGGCGGGCGCTTCCCCAGTGGGGCGGAACGGTCCGCCATCCTACCTTGGCAAGTCGAGCAGCTAAGAAATGTAAGTCTCGCTGATATCTCCAGTTCTCAGCTCGCTCACTCCCTATCCCGTCCGCCTCTCTGGATGTTCCCTCGATCCCGCAAGACGCCTTCATTAGCGACCTGGCGCCCCGACCTGATGGGGTCGGGCGCCATCGACGCACTCATGAAGACCAAACCTTGGAAAATCCTGAACACTAAGATGCCAGATATGGGACTTCCGTCCAGCCCATGGTTTACGGAATTCAAGGCGAGATTCCAGGATTTCGCTGTGGCTCATGCTTGGGCCATCTGGGAGTCTACCCACTTCCTGTACATCTCTGCAGAGGACAAGCGAGTGGACGAATCTCTCCGCGCGTATTCCCTTGCCCGGAAGAGTCGTCGGGGCCGAGCTTCCGAGGCATGGGTCCGTTTAAGTACGTTTATTATGGAGGGTTTCCGGGACGGTAAGTGCGACTTGGACCTGTTTCTCTTCCCGTTCATGCTCCATCTACCGAACCGTAGATGCGGAAATGCAGCGGAGGGAGGGACGTGGTACCCCGGCCTGGGTGCGCGGGATCAGACTACCTCCCTTTCCGAATCTCTGGAGGCCATTGACCAGCAAGATCCTTGGCGCAATCAGTACCGCAAACGGCCCTCCGACCACCCTGGACTTCGAGTGACTCGGCTCCACGGCAAGTACATTCGTCCACAGGGATGAGCAATCGGGCTTACTTTAATTCTTTTATTTCCTTCGTTTCTCTTTCAATATATCCACCCGTGCTTCTTTCGTTCCCACTCCAAGCATTTACTTTTGACTACTAACCGTGGTTAGTCTCGTCCAGCCGGCTTGGGGGGTCCGCCTAGAGGGACCTTTTATTGCCGTAGGGCATCTCTTGGTCCGGTCGGGTGTGAACGCCCTGTTCCCAGTCACGGTCGCCATATTCCTCTTCTACGGGACGGCTGGATCCGGACGAATGGTTCTCGTATCTAGCGGCCGGTTTGATTATCTCCGATAGCTTGTTCATCTCCGCCAATCCGTCCAACAATCCTGGATCTGAAACGGTGAGACCGATCTGATCTCGCATGGCCAAGGTAGCCAGATGGTCTGCGCTGTTGTTCCACTCTCGTTTGACGTGTAACAGTTCGTGCTCCGTCCATCTCCGCAAGGCGGACATAACCCGATCATTCAGCAATCTCAGCCGGGGCGCCTTGCAATCTATCTCTCCTGTGATTTGCCTGATCACCGGATTGGAATCACCACATATGATGATCCGCCCCCGTGTCCGGCCAGCCAACAGATCTAGGCAGAGTAAAAGCCCCCTGTACTCCACTTCGTTCACCGTTATGCCAGGCGTGAAATCCGAGGCGGCCGCGACCACTTTCCATTCGGGCAACTTCCACACAATAGCGCTATAGGCCCCGACCCCCTTCTTTACACTCGCCGACCCGTCAAAACTCAAAACCATTAATTCCTCCGTGGGTCCCACTGTTGGCGGCGGTAATACGATGGTTTGTCGAGGCTGCTTTCGAGGCGCGATCGCTATCAGTGCTTCCTCCACTTCTGCCCTTGGGGTAATGCTGGCAGCCAGCGTGCCCAGTATTTCCTCTTCTCCCTTAGTACACTTAATCACTTCGAGGGACCACTGAGACAGCAGAGCTGCCCATCTACCCAGCCGGCCGTCAATTCCATTCGCCGTCAGGAGCCACGATAGGGTCGACCGTCTAGATAGTACCTTGATAGACCGAGACACCAACATAGTATAACACACATCCAAGATCCGCAATAAAGCCAAAACTTCTTTATCCACCAATCCGTAATTAACTTCATTAGCCTTCAGGGTCCGGCTGGTGAATGTCACGGGACAGTACACTCCGTCATGATCTTGAACGAGGGCGGCCGAGATGGCCCATTTGTTAGCGTAGATGATGACCACTGGAATCTTATTCACATCGAAATGTTTCAGGACCGGTGTAGTCGCCATCTTCGCCTTTAACATACCAAAGGCCACCATCGCTCGAGTCATGTGGTCGTCCGGGTCGGCCGCGCAGGGATCCGGCGGCCGGCCGCCTGTCGGGGC
>MIQA02006769.1:0-24147 GCA_001887855.2 Sclerospora graminicola | reverse complement strand
TGGAAATACCATTCACCGGATAAGTGGTTCAAGCAAGCCAAGGCGGATGGCAAAATCAATAACCAGAAGGATACCATACTGTTTGACTCTGGCGCAGAAGTGTCTATCGTGGACACCACCTTTGCTCGTAAGGTGGGGTAAGAAATAGACGAGACGAAGCGGCAGGAATGCATCGGCATTGGAGAAAGTTCACACATGACCCAAGGAAGAACAAGAGTTAAGATTACGTTAGCTGGGTCTTTGGTGTATTAGCTGGCCGGGCAGGATGCAATTGTGGGGATGGACTTTATGGTCCCGGCCGGCAAACGGTTGGATTTGTCGCATGGAACATTGACGTTACCGGACGAGGTGCAAATCCAGCTCGCCGACCGGCGGCCCTTATATGGTGCCCACGTCCATTTCCTCAAGTTAGGTCAGTTTGTAACGGTGCCAGTGGGAAAAGCGGTGGAAGCAATGGTACGACCGCACGACAGGCGGCGTAAGTTACGTCTGACAAGGGGCAATGTTGGGTACCCTCGTTTGTCAAAGGGGATGGTCATCTCAACTCTATAAGCGTAACCAATATCTCGGAGAGGCCCCTCACCTTGCATGAAGATGTGATCACTGGAATGTGTATATCTTCAAATGTGACAATTCCTGTTATAATAGATCTGGTCGTCTGAACTTTTGGAGTAACAATTGATAATCGGTCTTTGGCAAAATCAAATTGTTGGGTAAATTTGAGCATTCAAGGCATAGATCATCTTCCTTATCTTCTTCTAGCTTTTTGAACTCTTCTTCGGCTTCTACTTCAATTAATTCAGAATTTGAGGCAATGACTTGAAATCACGTATGGGATTATCGTGGGTTAGCGGCCGCTCTATACATCCTAAGGCCAATCTTGAGTGGCTGGCCGAGGACAAGGTGCCGCCGGCGGGTTATGTCACTATTGGCTCAAGACGCTTACAGTGGCAAAAACTGGCCTTCAGGGAACACCGATTGGTCGGCGAAGAGGAAGCATGGAAGAGGATCAGACTTCAATGGTGGCTAAACAGAGTACCGACCTCTAGGATATTGACGCGGAGCCGGCCGTCGCCGGATCCGGCTGAACGTATTGGCCGAGACCTTGCCCCGATCGCTGAGCCACCCCGATGAAGACGGGCGAACGACAGGATCAGCAGAAAGGACAAGGCAGAGTTACATGTGCCGTCACCTCCGATGCCGGATGGTTCGAGGAACAATATGATACCGGATCGACCCAGCCGGCCGATCAGAATTCCGAATTAGTCGAAGCTGACAAAGTCTGCATTCATGAAGGGGGCGAGCTATGTGTTGAAGGCATGGAGGATCAGATGGCGGTGCTTCCTGAGGTAACCCCCTGCCTACCAGCGGTTACTATTGACGATCTACAAGTGGGAGATCCGGATGTGAACACCCCGGAAGAGATCAGCAGGCTGAAGGATATCATATGGAAAAAAAGCATCTGCTGATTGGACCAGGAAACGCACTTCCTCCGGCCGCCCATGGGGCGGTATGCGACATTGATGTGGGAAATGCCAAGCCGGTTGCACAAAGATGCCGGAGAGTCGCCCCCCAGTATCGGTAAAAGCTGTTGGAGCTTATCAAGGGATTGCCGGCCACCAAGATAATTCAGCCGTCCACCTCGCCATGGGCTTCGCCCATTGTAATCATTATTAAGAAGAAATGGGGTGGATATAAGGCTGTTTATTTGACTACCGGCTGGTGAACCGGCTGACTAAGCTGATGGTTCACCCGATGCCGTTGATAAACGACCTGTTGGATGATTTGGATAAAGTTTTGTGGTATTGTTCATTGGACATGGCCAGTAGATTCTGGGTGGTCTCTATGACCGATCGTTCACGGGAGATCTCTGCGTTCGTGACGCTCTTCGGGTTGTTCGAGTGGAACCGGATGCCGTTCGGCCTAAAGAATGCTCCGCATATTTATCAACGGCTGATAGATAACGCGCTGTCTGGACACTTCAAGATCAAGGCGGATCAAGATCCGGACCTGGTCGGTGACGTGTTCGCCGAAGGTGACCCGGACCCCGACCCAAAACCTTCAGTGTTGGGGCGGCGGTCTTACATTAATGAAATTCTTGTGACGGCTACTACTTGGGATTTACTGTGTAACAAAGCGGAAAAGTCGATGATTACGTGTGAAAAGTGGAATCTTTCGATTAGTGTAGTTTAGAGTTTCTTGGGAAAGACTAAGGTGACCTATTTAAGTCATCAGGTTTCGATTGCCGGATTGGAAGCTAATCCGAAGGATTTGGAGTCCTTGAGTAATCTGCCTTTCCCTCGGTCTCTAAAGGCTATGCAATCTTTTTTGGGTAGCCTGAATTACTACAGTCGGTTCATTGAGGATTTCGCGGTTTATGCTGCGGTTTTGTACGAACTACGGGAGGTGGATTACCACAAGCTGAGAGAACAGGATAGGCAAAAGGAAGTGCGAGCCGAGCCAGCAATACCAGCCAATGGGATTGCGCCCGGGTCAAATATTTCCACCAATGATATGCCGCCGTTTTCAACTATTTCGGCCAATGAGATGCCGCCCTTGTCTACCCAGACAGGCAGCCGACCGCCGAATTCCTGTGCGGCCGGTCCGGATGATCACATGACCCGGGCGATGGTAGCCTTTGGCACGTTGAAAGCAAAGATGGCGACCACACCAGTCCTGAAGCATATAAATAATAATAAGGTTCCTGTGGCCATCATCTATGCTAACAAGTGGGCCATCTCAGCTGCCCTTGTGCAGGATCATGACGGAGTGTATTATCCCGTAATACTCACCAGCCGGACTCTGAAGGCTAATGAGGTTAACTATGGGCTAGTCTATAAAGAAGTTTTGGCCTTATTACGAATCCTGGGTGTGTGTTATACTATGCTGGTGTCTCAGCCTATCAAGGTACTATCTAGACGGTCGACCCTGTCATGACTTCTGACGACAAATGGAATTGACGGCCAGCTGGGTAGATGGGCTGCGCTGCTGTCTCAGTGGTCTATCGAAGTGATCAAGTGTACTAAAGGAGAAGAGGAGATACTGGGCACTTTAGCGGCCAGCATTACCCCAAGGGCAGATGTGGAGGAAGCGCTGATAGTCAGAGCGCCTCGGAAACAGCCGCGACAATCCATCATATTACCACCACCAACAGTGGGACCCACGGATGAACTGATGGTTTTGAGTTTTGACGGGTCGGCAAGTGTGAAGAAGGGAGTTGGTGCCTATAGTGCTATTTTATGGAAGTTGCCCGAGTGGAAAGTGGTCGCTGCTGCTTTAGTTTTCACGCCTAGCATAACAGTGAATGGAGCAGAGTACCGAGGACTTTTACTTTTCCTGGATCTGCTGACTGGCCGGACGCAGGGGCGGATCATCATATGCGGTGATTCCAATCTGGTGATCCGGCAAATCACGGGAGAAATAGATTGCAAGGCGCCCCGACTGAGACTTCTGAACGACCGGGTTATGTCTGCCCTGCGGAAATGGCCAGAACATGATTTGTTACACGTCAAACGGGAGTGGAACAACAGCGCAGACCATCTGGCTACATTATCCCTGCGTGATCAAGTCAGCCTCAACGTCTTGGATCCAGGATTGTTGGACGGATTAGCAGAAATGAACAAGCTGTCAGAGATAATCAAACCGGCCGCTAGGCACGAGAACCATCCGTCCGGATCCAACCGTTCCGAAGAAGAAGAGTATGACGACCAGGACTGAACAAGGCACTCAGACCCGACCGGACCAAGGGATGCCCTGTGGCAACAAGAGGTCCCTCTAGGCAGACCCACAAGCCGATTGGGCGTGACTAACCGGGGACCGACCGGGCTCACGAAAATTTTCATAAATCAGTCAGATGACGTATCAAAGCGGGGCATAGGTATGAAGGATCAGATCGACTTGGTTCAGGTGAGGTCGTACCTCAACCATTGCGCGGCTATGACAAGACTCAGGGGCGGCTGTAGTTAAGTGACCTGTGAATTAATTAATGGGGTACTTTCCCGAGGGAGCCTTTTGATTGGCGGAAAATGCAGACCAAGGGCATAGAGGCCGGATGGCAGTCGCCGAGCGTATCTACTAGCGGCAGGACGATGCCAGGCCTGGAATCGGGCCAAATGGGTATGGTCGAGACGTGGGTAGTTGGGCTAGCGGACCAAGCGAACCGGATGACCTCGGATAGTGGACAGCCGAAGGGCGGATTGGTCGGAAGGTATGGGCGAAGGGTCCTGAAGGAGGTTGAGTTTCTAGAGGACGGAGGAGGCACCCGGGTCGGACGTGGAGCTGCCAAGGAAGTGTTAACGCCAGCGGTCAAGTGGGCTTAGATGGATGGCCATCCGGCCGATCCGGCTGGGTTCGGTGTAACTGCTGGACTGGTACCAGCTGGGGTTGGTGTACCGGCCGGGTTGGTACAGCTGGAGTTGGTGTACCGACCGGGCCGGTACACAAAAGAGCATCCGATCGGAGTTAACCGGGCCACTTCAGGTAAGACACATAACTGTCCAGCCGGGCTATTTGGGGTAGGTTACACAAAACGGAGTATTGGACATAGGGATAAAAATCAGTATACGTTTCGCTTTCTTAGACACAAGTCGCTTTCATTGGTCCACAGCGGAGGGCTAACAAGGTCCCCTGTAGCTGCTATTGGTTTGCCCAGGGAAGGTTAAAGTAACCCACCGGAGGTCCCCGACCGGGAGTCGCGGCGCTGCGTATACTCACCTCAAGTCGCCCGTGTTTTGAACACGGTATATTAAGTATTGGAAAGTGTGGTAACGTTTTGGCCTACTGTGGAAAATTGTGGAGTTTTTTTTTCGATTCCCCTTTACGTACACGTTTGGATTTACCCCTTTATTGTTATTGGTTTGGCTGGCCGATCGATTATTCTCGGTCCAGCCGTCGTAGTATACAAACTTCAAGTATATTGCCAGTCGAGCTCACCGGTGAAGATTTCCGCCCAGGAGCTACCTTTAGTCCTAACCCTCGTCTCCTTATTCGACGGACTTTACACTTTTCGCCCTAGGGTCTATCAAGAGAGCGCAACCGCCAGTGCGGACGGGTACACAAGGTGAGCTTTTAACATGGATCATCCAAGTCGTCACGACCAAGGTGATGGAAGTGACCGATTCAGCCGGCCGGATGCCGGATCGGATCATGACTCGGATGGACGGAGTACCCATCCGTCAGTCAGTCATCTGGGCCCCCCGTGGGTGTTCGCATCTCAGGAAGAATTTCTGAGAGCGACTACACCACACAATCACAGGGACAAAGCTGCCACCCCTCCTGATCTTGAAAGGCGCGAAACAATCGATTCAGAAGCGTGGTGCGGTCTACGTCGCGCATCAAGAGCGAGCGTGGATGAACAGCGAGCTTCTCTTGAAATGGTTTGACCTGATGCTCCCAGCGATTCTGGACTCCTGCGGCGGCAGAGGGCTCGTGTGGGACTTGATGCGAGCGCACATAGCGAAGGACCTTAAGGCGTAGTGCATTAGCAAGAATATCGAGATGATGGTGATGCCTGGAGGGCTGACGCAGTACCTGCAGGCAGGGGACATCGGAATCTTCAAGTCGTTCAAGGATCGTCTCTCTAGCGTGATTGACGAGTGGAAGCGATCTGACCGGGTGCAGTACACCAAGGGCGGCAACCCGCGGCCACCAAGCGTGGAGGAAGTGGCGACTTGGGTCAGCAATTCGTGGAGATCTGTCTCCAACGACGTCGTGCAGCGCTCGATTGCCGCAGCTGGGTTTGCAGATGACTACTGCGACTGGCACATTGCCAAGCACGACGTGTACGGCGGACTCTTTCAGAGTAGGTGGGTGAGCGCTGACGAGTAATCATCCGATGATAAAGATAGTGCTGATCTTGCAGATGGGTTTGACGAGCTAGTTGTTGAATAAGCATATAACGGTTCGTGTTTGCAGCGCGTAATCTGATTGCTTTAAATCTGATTCAAAAGGATTTACGTGGCGGTTCCAGATCCCCCTGTGGGGAATCCGTCTGTGTGATCACTGCTTGGTTTTGAACCCCAGCTGTTTGTGTAACTTTCAGCCTGCTACACCGCTCCACCACTGCCATCGTTTATTATCCGAGAGGAAAAATTCGTCTGAAATGCGTGCCATTTAGGAATGTACCCTGCCAAACATAATACCCTGGTTGGAATTTTGGGTATAGTAGGGTGACCGGCAGAACCCGTTATATAAGTCAAGCCCGGTAAAAAAACCGGTACTAATTACTGGTATGCAGTCCAATGTTGATGCAAGTACCGGTATGTGATACTGTACCGGCCAAATCCAATTCCGGTACTAATTTTGGTATACCAATAACGGCCATGTTAATTTCGGTAGTAAACCGTACCGACGTGTTACTTTTAGGTATCGGTAGGAAACGATATTGTCAGTACCAACAAATTTTGGTACCAGTTCTCAAATTGCTTTCTAGCACTCACCCGATCTGGTGAGTTTGAAGAACTACCAAGAAACAAGCAGCCATTACTACAAAGCGCGTCCCGGACCCTGGGTCCGGTCCACCATCAATTGGTGGCACGTCGGAGAACCCGACAAGCAAAGCGGAGCAGTTATCCTGCTCACCTGGATATGCAGGCGAGGAGGATAACTTGCCGCACGGGGAAGGACCAGAGGTTAAGGAGCCTCAAACAAAAATGACTTCGACCACTGAACCTGATTATGCAGAGAGCCAGACTAAATCAGCTGGTCACCATAAACATGATTCTAAGATGGATACTTCGACAAGTGGTACGTCGAAGACATCAGAAGTCAGAATCATTTCGGAAACCGTACCATCTTCCGGAAATAAAAAGGTCAAGGTTAACTCAGCAGTGGACCTAGCCGGGGCATTGAGGACTGCATTGGAAAATGTTTCCCAGACTTCACCGAAGGTGAAAGCGTGGTTTGATACCATGCAACAACTATTTGAGCAAGTGTATGTTAAAGCTAAGGGACCAGCATCAAAGTTGTCCCATAGTGCGAAACGCTTGCCAAAAATAAAAAAGGCGAAAGTGACTGTCTTTTAGAACTATTTGAGATATTGTGGTCTACGAGAAACAAGACTGGACAGAATGGAGACAACGAATCGTTGGTGCGGCTATCAGTGCGCAGAAGTCAAACCAAACATTCAAAGGAATATTACGGGAAATGATCGGACAGGCAGCTGTCAGAAAAGCAGGGCAAGATCCGCCACCACTTACAGGTTGGGCGGCGAAAATTGTACCCAAGAATAATTCAACAGTGCAAAAAGTTAACACGAAAGATTTTCTTTTTGTACGGATATTTACGATGGAGCATTAATTCCTGAATTAAGGAAAATTTGTGAGAGGGAATATGCAGAATATGCCCCGAGCAAATTAAGGGAGGGTACTGATCACGAATGGACAATTGCCCTGTTTGAAGGCAACATTATTGCAAGAAGAATCCCTCAATTTGTTAAACGGATCAGAACATCATGTCCGTTTAATTCAAACTATACGGGTACAGGTTGAAGGTTGTTTGATTATGGACATGAAAGGTGAATGTCCGATCACAGCAGCCTTTTTAAGTACGAAGTGTATACAAGAAAGTATCGCCACTGCTACAGCAACTCGGTTAAAAGGATCGAAAGAGTTATGGGCGATGATTGCCCAAGTGAAAACGATAAGCAATAACGCTAACAATCACTCGGTATACTTTCACTTTTATACTCGCGAAATGGCGGAACAATTTGTGGGTGTCAGAGTACCATTTCATCGGTACGACCATACGGTGTATAATTTTAACAAACGCAGGGATACTACTGTCGATTCGATATGGAATAATTAAGTAGACAGTAACGGAGGAAAATATACACAAGATGATTATTATGCCTGTGTACTGAGAAATGTGTCAAGGACAACTGACTTGACTCAATTATATGTTATGTTACAATCTATAATGGATTTTACGTTTCGATTGGAAGATTTGGATAATGGTGGGCCTTTGTCGGAAAATTCCACATCAGTGGGATTAACAATGGTCACTATGAATTGTCCGGAGAAACTTACGGATATATGTCGTTTATATTGGAATCAGGTAATGGTAATCATTGAACATCCCAAAATGAAGGGACGGCGTCAATGTTTACGCTGTGGTGAATTGGGGCACACAATGAAACAATGTACGATCACTGTTGAAGCAATGAAAAACACGATGCATCGTTTTTTCTAATGAGGACACGAAAAACGTGCAAGAGTTCGTGGATACGTTTTCAAGCATGGGTCATCTGAGGGACCAAGTCGATATACACAAGAAAACCGCAATTGACGAAGCCAACATTAAAAAGACGAGGGAATGAACGAGGAAGAGGACCATAGTGAAAATCCAATTTCACCATTGTCTTCTGATACGGACACTCCAGACCAGCAGGAGGAGTCCCGGATTGAGAGTAAATCTCTTCCAGGTGCATCACCGGACTGAGTAAAAGTAACGGTTAAAAAGAAGACTAAAAACAAAAAAGGCCGACCAGTCAGCAGCACACCGAAAAAAACGGCGTTAGCTCCAACCTCAACACTAGGAGGTAACACACAGGGACATGAAAAGGACACTACGCAGGCATTAATTACCAATAATGCCGGCAACAAGGAGGAAGAGATGGTACACCACGTAACCACCCAAAAAGAAAAAGCTACAAGTGGAGATAAGATCCGCCAGTCTATCGAAGACCATGTGAAAATGGAAGGTCAAGGCAAAGTTACAAAACCAAAGAAATTGCCAGATGCTAATCAAATTGATCAACAAGAATCAAGAATTTGGAGTCGCATAAGGAAAGTCAATTAAGTAAACAGACACAACACACGGCTTTACTAATTGACGAAGGTAAGGTCAATGACAAGATTCGGGGAGTGTTAAAAGATCTAGAGGATAGTTTAGTGGATGGTTTCAGATGATGGAACACGTTATAGCTCCACTACCAACAAAGTTACCCTAAAAGACGCAGAAAAGTTAATGGTAATAAGACGTATTGCAACACCGGCGACAGGTAACTGTCAAGTGTATGCAATATGTCAAGCACTAGCGTCGCTTCAATTCCAAAGTGAAAATGTTGTGTTACTGGAAACGTTAGCTCGACTGGTGAAAGAAGGAAGTCATATTTGGGCTCTATTAGACTTCGAAATAAAGTTCCCGGCAATTATTCGCAAGCATACTTTATTGGGGCTAGGACGTGGTTACGAAAAAAATTCAGCAAAGGAGTCAGCTCGCGAATTCAACAATATTTAAGAGAATTTGCGAAACGTGGATCCAAGATTACTTATACAGTACCAGCAAAGGCTTGGGGAAGTAATGATACATTGGCTACCATGAGTACTTTACTTCAGAAAGACATCTTTGTCATTAACAGTAATGCAGTGATGGAGGAACCTGGCGTAATTCATTACGCACCAGAAACACGTAACAAAAAACATAATTGTTACATGAGTGGAGAGTATCCTATTTCGTTACAGACTTGTATTGAAACGGTTCGAGGCCTGAAACAAATGGCTACAAAGTATTATATGCAGTGGCCAATTGTTCTCTTTTTTCAAAATGCACATTATTCAGCGTATATCCATGGGCTAAGATCTCATGGCGACAAGCCAGAGGATGAAGTGAATGTAATAATGACTGAAACTAGTAGTCGCAATGATTAAGAGGAAGAGTATGGCGATGATCGATGTGATGACACTGAATGTAAACAAAGTGTGGATATAGTTATGAGAGAGGTCTCCGACCCCACGGAGAAGGAAACCGGTATCCTTGTCGAAACGAAGCCCCAACAGGCATGGCAGTCTGTAGAGTGGTACAAAGTGACGGAGGATATTAATAACAAGCTACGTGGGCCGTCTATTCACTACTATTTTAAAAGTGATGTTGAGCAGATTATGCTGACTCAAGATCCTAGACTGTTAGATGTCCTTCATTTTCTAACGGAAAAGGTCGGTCGACAATATATTCCGGAGCAAATCAAGTTAATGGAAGCTGACCTGTCTCAACCAGCCATACGTGAGGAATTAATGAACCACTACAGAATCTCAGAACCTGTATTGTACCAATGGTACCACCGAATATGGAGCCAAGAACGGATATCTCAGAAGGTGTGTTTCTTCAAGTTGGCATAGAGCTTATGCTTACGCATAAGCTCTAACACCCGACGTAGATGTTCTTTATGAACATCTATATCGCTTTTATTGTGTTCATCCTTGCTGTGGATGAGCACATCGTCGAAGTAGCTCGGTGCAAATTCACGCACCGGGCATAAAAGATGCGTAACGCATCTGTTGAATGTCGGAGGAGCATTTCGAAGCCCTTGTTGCATCACAAGCTACTCCCAAAGTATACCGCTTGGGGCGCTTACCGCCGTGAGAAGGATATCCTTCTCATGCATCATGATTTGATAAAATCTATCCCTCAACTGGAGAGCACTGAAGACGGTGCTCCCGCTCATGCCATCGATGATAACATCCTTCGGAGGTATCGGCGTTTGTGCCTGGTTTATCGGGTATCTTATCCCCAGTCGCAGAGCACATCTCCTCGATAGTTGTTCATTTTTGTGCACTTTTCGCTTGAGTAGTTACAATGGATGGTGTGACCTTCCTGACGCCTTTTTTCTTTGCAATACCACGAGTGACCACAAATACCCTTATTCAGTCCAATCATCTTTCCACCACACCAACCCTGACTTATCTGTAATGGGTGCACCTGTCTTCGTAGTATGGCGCACTTCTCCAGTTCCATTAGCTCCCACAGTCACTACTGCAGTAATTCCAGTGGATGTTCTATGGATCTCTGTATAGAATATTGATATATAAGCGGTCGGGAAGCGTGTTCAACAATCTCAAATCTTCCTGCAGTATCTATAGTTCCAGTTGATAAAGCTACCATCGCCTTATGAGTCCGCAATCTGCTGGTTGGTTGTACCGTCTTGCTATGTGAATTAGGCTAACTGTATCGAAGTCTGATGGTGCTACCTTCACTTTACTAAGCGCTACGGCTAGCGATGCTTGATAACATTATAAGTCCCCTGACTAATCACAACCCGACCTCGTTTGGTGAAGTGGTTAAGGCCCTGCCCTCGGGACCGGGAGATTGCGGGTTCGAGTCCCACCGTGGACGAAAATCCAAAATCGGATAGAGTCGGGGTCCAAAAGTGTAATGAAATGAGGCCCTTACAGCACCGCGCTTGACATGGCTTACACCACCCTGTATAGGGTCAGGTTCTCTAAATATCATCTCTAATCACAACCCGTGAATCCCCACATATAATCCATTGTGAACTTCATGGCGTTCCGCTAATCTAAGCGCTCCAAGTAGTCCATGATATTCACTTTCATTTACGGTCAATTCTGGCTTGAAATCATATTCAGCGGCCACCACTCGCCACGTCGGCAAAGACCACAATATCATTCCAAAAGTGCCCAATTTTTCTCCTTCAACTTCACTGCCCCGTCAAAAGTAAGCCCAAAACCAGCACTGTCCCTCTTCAACTATGGAATAGGTCTAATAGTAGGAATGTCTCGTAGCGATTTTATTGGGGCTATATCCTCTAGCAGTTTATCCATCCGCTCTTGTGGTACCACCGAAGCCGCTAATACAGCTGACAATCCCACTGCCTCATAGTTTCCTCGCATAATTTCCAATGACCAAGGTGATAACATGGCAGCCCACTAAATTACTTGTCCAGTTAAATTGTCGGACGTAAACAACCATTTCATTGTAGAGTATCGTGTGTGTACCGTTACATGTCGTCCATACAAGCAATGAATGACATCATGCAGTGTTTTCAGCAGTACTAAAAACCGTTGCTCAGCTCCGGTATACCAAGTTTCTCCATCTAAACACCTTGCTAACAAACCGAACCGGATGCAAAATGTTGTCGGAATCTTGACACACTGTGACCTCAAATACCCATCGATTCGTATACAAAATAACCACTATAGGTTTACACTGTTGCAAATGTAGCAATAACGGAACGTCAATCAAACGCTGCTTCAATAGTTCAAACGCTTTCTGTTTATGGGGTACTCCGCCCACCGTAATTAGTCTGTGCCAGACTAATTTCGAACCTGAGTTTTTGAGCTGTGCTACCTTAAATAGTCTGTGCCAGACTATTAATGAACACAGACTAATTAAGGGATGTTCGGAAATAGTCTGTGCCAGACTAATTTATAAGTTGGTAATTAGTCTGGGTTAAACTAAGTGTCACACACACTCTGTACCATGACGTGGGTACATCGTACCGTAAACCCGTTGTGTCACACAAGGATAAATCGCCACTTACAGAACCGCCATTATATGTATCTATTCGATCAACTGTATCGTTAGACCAGCGAATTCAGGAGCATGTATTTTTTATTAAAACGCCTAGTAATGGCGGCAAACTCCTCTACCGGATACTGTCTCAGTATCTTTATTTCCATATTTGCTGTTAGCTTAGTATTCTTGTCCGTTGATTATTTAGGGAGTGGTGTGCGCACGTCACATTTTCATTGCATAAAGAAGTGCAACGGTCTCGAAAGCTAACAATATCTTCTATGCATTGACCGGCATTGATAGGCTGCCAAGTAACTTGTGTAACGCCGAGTCAGTTCTTGACCAGGCTATTCACAGCTCTAAAGGCTGCCTAAATATACATGTATATTGGTACGATTTTATTAAAAAAAACTTAGATAGCCATATTCTGATAAATTATGTTGCTATCGTGTATAGCACATACGGATGTTGTATTTGGCGTCGCAAAAGCTCATTATGCAATCTAAATCTTGTATATAGTATTTATCTATACTGTAGTCACCTTATGTACTTGAGTGGTTAATTTTTCTTGACCTGTATTTTACGATATCTCTACTTCAGCAAGAGCGTCTTCAAAACCATTGATATCTGCCGGATCGGTTTGCAGGTAGCCCGCGCCCTCTGTGAAGCTGCTCTGCTTTTGACATCATTCTTTATGGTACGGTCAACTGTGGCCAGACTAATTAGGAAGTTTTGAGAACTCTCTAATTTTTCTTCACCTAAATTAGTCTGTGCCAGCCTAATTCCGAACACAGACTATTTTCGCACACAGACTAATTACGGTGCGAGGAGTAGCTGTGTCACATCCTGCAACTTAAGGTCAGTGAGCTCATACACCGCTGCTGCGAATGTAGTGAAATTGATGAAACGGTGGTAGTAAATGAGGGTCCCGAGAAAACGCTGTACCCCTTTCATTGTCTTGGGAAATGTCATAGTTAATATTGCTTCCAAATTCCTGGGAGGCGTTGAAATCCCTTGTCTCGAAATCTTGATTCTATCTCTGGAATCAACGCCAACTGTTCGAACATAGCATCGGCAAACAATTCCACACCTTCATGTAAGTAACACTCGCAGTCCTAATGTGATTGATCGACACGTTTTAGTGATATAGCATAAATAGAATATACAGCGGGCGGCACATCCCCTATGGCTCCAATAGCTTGTACACTCTTCCAGTTGATTTCTCGACCTTCAGTCTCTTGGATCGCCTCATATGTTTCCGTATAACGCTCCTCATTAAGTTCACTATTGGTTTGCAGTGTGAGGGGTGGCTCTCCTGGTATAATACATAAGACATCTTTAAAAGCCAAGGTGACACCGGCTTTTACCATAAAGTCAGTGCCTGAGATGACTATTGATCGGGATTTAAAATCTGCAACCCATAATTCGTGCTCGAAAAAAACTACAGGGCCTATACGAAAATCTACGATCGCCACTCAATGAGCCCCAATTGGACCATCGGATACCCAAAAGAAGTTTGTAGTTTGGTGATGTGGTCGCTCTCAGAAATTCCTTCTGAGATGCGAACACCCACGGGGGTCCCAGATGACTGAGTGTCGGGGGGGGGGGTACTCCGCCCATCCAGGTCTTGGTCTGAACCAGCATCCAGCTGGCTGCATCGGTCACTTCCATCACCTTGGCTGTGACGACTTGGATGGTCCATGTTTGTAAACCTCACCTTGTGTACCCGTCAGCACTGGTGGTTACGCTCTCTTGGTGGACTCTAGGTAAAAATAAGGGGACGAGGGTTAGGACTAGGGTTGTTCCTGGGCGGAAATCTTCACCGGGGAGCAGGATTGGCGTTAAACTTGAAATTTGTATACCGCAAAGGCTGGACTGAGAATAATCGATCGGTCAGCTGCAAATAATATTCCACAATCTTCCACAGTAAGCTAAAAGTTCACCACACTTTCCTATAGAACTTAACCGGGTTCAAAACACGGGCGACTTGAGTTGAGTATAAGTCTCGCGACGACTCCCGGTCAGGGGACTTTCTTTGGGTTCCTTTCAACCTTCCCCGGGTAAACCAATCAGCAGCAAGAGGGGACCTTGTTAGCCCACGACTTGCGTCTTAAAAAGCGAAACGTATACTCATTTTTATCCCTAGATCCAATACAACCTTTTGTGTAACCTACCCAAAATAACCTGGCTGATAGTTATGTGACTTACCTGAAATAGCGCGGTCAGCTCAACCTGGAAAGCTTTTAAGTACCATACACCAAATATCCTGTTCAATCTGGATAGCCTTTGTGTACCGTACACCAAATATTGGGCTCAACTGGGATAGCCTTTGTGCACCGTACACCAAATATCCAGATGGTCATCCACCTCGACCTGAGCAAGACCTGGCGGCCGACTCCGATTCCCCTTTAGCGGCCACGCCTCCACCTTCGGCGTCCCATCCGGCTTCAACAGGAGCATAGCCTTCCTCAGAGCCCTTCATACGTACATCTCTTAGCCAATCCGCCCCTTGGACACCTTTAGCCACGATCGACGGCCATCCAGCTCCACCTGATCCGGCCGGCCAACTCCTGGCTGACGTGGTTCCGAGCCTCCGGATCACCTTCACCTGGCTTTATCCCATGACTTGCACCAATCTGTTGCTTGTGGGTGCCCCTGAATACCTCCGACAGCTGTTGTCCTGCGTCCGTCGGTGGCTGATCCGGGCAGCTAGCTTGGACCAACATTTCTACCAATCAGTTGAGTGTATTCACTTCTCATTAGTCCGTTAATTCTAGGACAACTTCACCACAGTTTCTTAAACATTTCAACTCCCACATCCAACATCCGTACTAGGTTCACATGCAGCAACGATATATTGGCTCCACTATCCATCATCAGTGGGAGTTACATATCGTCGACTGCGCCATGCACATGAATTTGCGTTGTGCTGTACGTCGTTGCACCCTGGTCTCTGTACCAGCCTCGTCTCTCCCCTTCTTTTACATTCACAGATTAACTTGTACTTTCTGATCTGGTGCGGCGTTGTCTTCAATCACTTTCGCCGTATCTTGTACTTTTTCTTGATTGCTGTTTTCTTGTTTTTCTTGATAATTGTCTTTTGTGTTTTCTTCGTGTTTGGTTTTATCCTTATATATCTCCACATGTAATTTTCCAGTATGCACGTCACTCATTGCCTCCTTCTGTCGAGTTTCGGCAGTTTGTGTTTCTTCTTCTATATCATGCAGACCAGTCCCAATCGCTTCTTTTTCTTACTTTTGTTTCTTGATGATGGGTGCTGGGCATCTGTTTTAACGGACGCCCGTCTTCCATCGTCAGCATCCGCCACACACTGTGGGGATAACCATTTAACTGCTCAGACACCTCTTGCTGTGAGAGCTCTCCCGACTTCAACTTAGAACGTAGGTCCACCATTTTTTTCAATAAATGGTCGGCAGTATTTGATACTGTGACCTTGCAAGTTACAGTGTTCGCACACCTGCAATTGCCAGCACATGTTCCGATCGTGTCCTTTTCTACCACAGTGGTCACACACCTTGACTGTCGGTGGGTTCTGGTTTGCTCCTATCGGTGCACGCACTGGTTTTTGTTCTTAGGTTGAACTTGGGCGTGCCCCTTGACTATGGTTTGAATTGTTTGACTCTCGGTCCACCCTATACACTGCTGAGACAAATCCATCCCCTGCTCCTTCAGCTGATCTCCAAACACTTACTTTCTTCCCCGGGCGCGGTTGGCATGACTCCTACATCATCAACTTTTGTTCTTAAATGCTATCGAAAGGAGTAAATCCGAGCTGCATCTGTAGGGTTCGATCATGTAGACTCTAAAAAAACTGCTGGATGTGATCGTCCAACTCCATAGAGTCGACCTTTCCACGGAAACTGATCCCGGCTCAGTCATCATGCTTTTGCGTCAACTTTAGTATGTCAGACGAGGAGGGGGGTCTTATCCACACAGTACTTCCTCCTGAAACTCTTCAGCAATAAAGTCCAGTCATACTTGGTGTTGGTGTCCAATTGCTTGTACCACCACTTAGCTGGATTCACAGTGTTGTCGACAAACGTTTCCAAGCGTTGTGTGGCATCCCACCCTAAAATATTTGCAATATGGAGGAAGTTCGACGCCCACGCTGGCGCATCTTCTGCACCTCCTTTATCTCAATCGAACGCTTTTATGGACAGATTTTGTAACAATGTTGTTACTGGACGCCCTTCCCCTATCCACGTCGTGCCATCTCTAGCAGTGAGTTCGATATCTTCATCTTCATCTGACTCTTCACTGGCAAGCGATTGTTTAAACTTTTTGCGTGTGGGACCCCTGGTTGTACTTGGTGTTTTGGATGGTGCTAGCGCGGAAGATACATGTTCCAACTGTTCTAAGCTTAGGTGTCCGTCCTGCCTCAATTTATACCAATGACTCATCTACCGGATCATCTGATCGATTACTGTGGGCAGCTAACATAAAGTCATCTTCATCAGATGAAAACTAAAGTATCTTCGTAACTCTGCATTTTGAATGCTTGTTTTCAATGTGCCCTCAAAACCGTCGTGATTCCACTCAACATCTTCATTTACTAACTTGTTTAAAGCCGGTGGCCTTGAGCCTTTTTGAGGTGTATGTTCTACGTCAGCCACCACTCGGTATGTGGGAGTGATTTGTACCATCCAACCCTTCATGTCGAAAGTTCATGATGAAGGTTTCCCACTGATTTTCTGCTAGCGGTCAATGAAACCATAAGCCCTATGTCGTGGGCTGTGCGCTCAGGGTCCAGACCATAGATGTCTTCGATTTTTTTCTTCGACATGCCTCATATCTACACTTTTGTAGCAACTCCTCAATACTTTCTATTGATTCTTCTAGAGCCAAACGTTACGATATCGGTACGCATGTGGAATCCGGGTTTTGCTTCCCGTAACTTGCGTATCTCTTAAAAAGAAAACCATGATGTGGAATCTCCTGGTATCTTGAAAATATGTCTTTGATACCTTATCATTTTCGCACATGCCTCCGAAAAGGTATATGTCCTATTGAGGTCGTCTTGCGAAAATTGTAATTGGAAACGTAATTGGGGCTGTCTATGCAATGTGACCGTCCCCTCCCCAAAATCATCTGCAGCATACCTCTTCGTCATCTCGATTGTATGCACTTGTCGTCTCTAGGTCCCGGGTCGTGGCACCAGTTGTGGTAGAGTGTCTTAAATCTTTATAACTCGACTCCACATAACAAACGAATCTCTTTAAAGTTTCTCACCAGGAATTAAAACGCAGAGACCGACAGTATAAGCAACTTGAACTTTTAAATTGACGAGATGTCTCACAGTCGCCTGTTAATTCGTCCTTTCGTATTCGTCACTTGCACACGTGCAGACAGCGAGTGTGTTTCTTCTCATAGGCTTTTATGCGTTGGTAGAGTATCAAAGGCTTGGCTTCCGTCGGGCGAGCGGGTTACAAGTGGTCGTGTTTGTTAATGTGTGAAACACACACAAACCTAAGCCCTAGTAGGACATCTACTAGGTCACTTCAGACTGCTACTTCCTACTTATGTATTCCTACTTTTTTAGTCCTACTACTTTATTCCTACTTATGGTTACTTTAAAAGTAACTTCCCTACTGACCTACCAGCCACTAGATTTCTGACAAAATCAACTTCCTCCACTCTATCACACATTGCCAAAGTTTTTTTACCTGGAGCTGACGCTCCTGATGCTTGATGAGCCGATCAATAATTTGATTTGATGCCGTGATTTCGCTGGACGACTACTTGCAAAAATGGAAGAAGACGCTGATTGTCGAATCTCACGATGTCGATTTCTTAAATAGCGTATGCTTAGAGGTGTTGCATTTGGAGACCCTAAGCTTAACGATGCTCCTTCTCAAACCTCAAACTTGGGCGTCAACAGTGATCAACAAACCACCATATCTGTGTTTCAAGAAAATATCTCACTGGAAAGTATTCGCCACTTGTGATGACGCCCTTCTTGTCTTGAAGTAGCCGCACACGAACACGAATTCACAATCAAGACAAAAAAACGTTCTAAGAGACGAACCCGGGGACGTCTTGCTCCCCATCACTCACTACATTGGCTGCGCTCGTGCAAGAAAACCTGACAGTCGTTTGGTGGAAGGGGTGAAACCTAAGCGAAAACGCCGCTCTTTGTTGACAACTTGAAGGGGAGGCAACAATTAGAATAATACGCCTAACAAGTCTAGTCACTTTACTGTTGCTTTTACGGGATAGCATCATCATCCCGCTGCGCAAATGCTTAAACGTTTATCCAGTCCAATGTCGACGAAATACTCCCTTTACGCGAATTTAACTCCAAGGCTAGTCCCGTCGTTGGGATACGATAATCATCTGGCTATTCATCCTAAGATGTGCCATCATTGCAGGGCTGGCACCGTTATTAATGGCGGTGGCAGTCGAAGCAGATCGCGCTGCTAATTCATCACATGTTATGGGTGCTATTATGGGCATTTTATCCACGAAATGCTGGTTGTAGATACCCAGACGCTCATGAGGGTTGCGATGAGCCTCGACCTCCGTCACCGTCACCTCGCCCGTGATCATCATCATCAGTGTACTCTTACCAACACCGTAGGGGCCCACAGTGCCCACAAGTGACGTTTCGTCAATATCAAAGTCAGGTTATTCGGGAAAAGGTAGAGATCTATACCACAACAGAAACTAGCATCTCGCACTTCGAGAATTGGTGGCGATACCATCGTCGCCTCCGGGAAACATTAGGTTTTCTTCGAACACTCGTCTGAAGCCTTAACGTTACGCAGGTGCTTCTGTTGTTTGTCCCATGCTTTATACATCTGCTTCGCTTCTGCTTTACCAGTTCACGAAACATGTCAAAACTACCTTTATTGTGATCAACGGAAAAACGTCGGAGGATTGATTGTCTTAGGGGACAATCCTCCGACGTCATTCCGTTGATCGTTTGGCGAATCAACCTCATAGCTTAGGTGGGCGCCAAACTCAGCCGGATACGTTATTAAATGACTCAATAAGGGCCAAGGTAACGATGGGTGCGGAAATGGGCGCGGGTTAAATTCCGTGGGTGAGGGATAGAGTTTCCCGAAAAGCACACAAAAAACACACATAAACAGTGAAACACACAGGGAACACAAGAGAGACAGGAGAGAACACAACCTAAACTTTTGCCTGAGGTTTACATATCGTGTGCGAAGCACGTGGATGTAATCCCTGGACCCAACATTGCCCATAATGCAAGCGGGGTTTGCCGTAGCGAGCTTATTGCTTACCAGCGAGGTTTTTGGTTTAGGGATAAAGGACTCAGTGGACGTTTTCTCAAGTGCCAAAACTTATTTCATCGTTAAAACAAATACAGTTTGCTCTGTGATTCATTACCACAAGTTATTGCAATATGAAGTTGTTGAAATTCGTTGTTCATAGTAGACAGTCGAACGTAGGCCAGTAGGTGAATTTAGCTTGATGTTGATAGTCGAAGTAATAATGCAAGGTTGTAGTTAACAATGCAATGTATATTGAGAAGTGTTTATCGCTAAACTATTCGATACCTCCTACAGGCTCTTAATCCTATTCTTGACTTGCATAACCAACCCGCCATCCCAGGAAACTCGAACTCATGCGACTTCAACTTCGACTTTGTGTGTTTCTATCTCTAAAGTTCACACTGCAAAAAATAGAAATTTGGTATTCAAAACCGAAACCACTGTGTACCAGTTTTGTACCACTTTAGTTTGTGTAAAGTACCAAAATACCTTAAAGGCTATTTTTGTGCGAAAACCGACATTTCTAACACTCCTTCTCAGTGTGAATTGTACATTAGTCCAATCCCATCGCGCAATTTTGCGAGATTCGGGAAAGGTAAGGCTTTTGTCAGGATGTCTGCCATCATGTCGTCCGTAGCACAATATTGTGCCTTGATTTCGCCATTTTTCATTTTTGACATCATGAATTTCAATCGGATGTCAATATGTTTCAATTTTGAAAATCCATCGTTTTAGTTCATCACTTTGATTGCTGACTGATTATCCATGTGAATTAACATTGGTCTTTCCACTTGTGTCCCAATTTCTTGTAGGATTTCCCGACATCCAAGCATCTCCACTTCGACTTTTGACGCTGCGTAATACTTGGCCTCCATGGTCGATAAGGAAACGCTTCCTTGCTTTTTGCACAGCCTGTTATCATCCCGTTTAGCTGGATTATACCCCGGTCGTTGATTTTCTATCATCTTTAGAGCCGGCGTAATCGGCGTCGCTGTATCCTTCAATGTGGTGCGTGGTCTTGCCTTTGTCGTCTTCATATCCCATGTGAGGCTTTAACGTTTTGGTGCCTTTCAGATATCTGAGGACGCGTTTTGCCAAGTTCCAGTCAACCATTGTTGGTGCGTGAGTTCTTCGCGTGGCCTTGTGCACCGCGAAAGATATATCCGGCCGCGTGCATCGAGAGATCAAAAGTAAAGCACTGACCAAGGATTGAAACGTTTTTATCGAAGGCACTCACCTTTTGTTGTTTTTTTCAAAAACTTATGATTTTCCACGTTCAGGTCTTCGTATTCGCTGTTGATCAGTGTCTTCACAGGGTTTGCATCCTCGCGGTTGTATTCTCGAAGCATGTTTCCAATCATGACCTCTTGATCTAACGTGTATCCGCTGTTTTGATCGTATGTGATTCTCATTCCTAGCAAATTTGAAACTTTTCCCAAGTTTTTGATCTCGAGCACTTTCAAATCGTTGAAAAAATCGTCCACAAGCTCCTCCTGCGTTCCGGTCACTAGTAGGTCGTCTACGTAGACTCCTACGATAGTGGTAGCATCGTTAATTTTCTTGAAATACAAGCACATATCTGTGATACTTTGTTTGAAGCCTGATTGTAGTAACTTTCCATGCAAAAGTTGATTCCATAGTCGACCGGCTTGTTTTAATCCATAGAGAGTTTTTCGCAGTTTCAAAACCATATTTTCTTCGTTGATGTCTTCGCCAAAACCTTTACCCTTTAGATTCATGCCTTGTGGTATGTGTAGGTAGATTTCATGTTCCGTTTCCAGTGCCTTCACGTAAGCATTTGGAATGTCGCCGTGTTTCGCGCAGACACCCCAAGTTTTTGACAAAGCTAGAATTAACTTGACTGTTCCAAGCTCCATCACCGCTGCGAAGGTTAAATTGTTGTCGATCCAAAGTCTTTGTTCATTTCCACAGGCCACAAGTCGCGCTTTATACCGATCGATATCTCCATTTTCATCGGTTTTTGTCTTGAACACCCATTTGGTGTGCAGCGGACGGCAACTTTTAGGTTTTTCTTCAATCGTCCACACTTGGCTGCATTCGAGCGCTGTTATTTCTTCATCTATTGCCTTCACCCATTTCTCCTTGTTTCCGCTCTTCATCGATTGGTCAAAACTTTTTGGATCCACTTCGGAAATAAAGTTCACTGTTTCAAACGTTTCACCACTTGTTTGAGTCGTGTTTTCTTGGCCCGCGTTCTGATCACCAATGTCTTCGCTCGAGGTTTTCTCCTTCTGCGCCTTAGCCTTCGTGTGTCCTCTCGTTTGATGTCTTTCTCTTTGCCACGTCTTCTTCTTCTGCTTTCCATTTTTGTTTTCTGCATTTTTTTGCTGTAATTTTTTGATTTTCCGCTCCTTCTGCTTCCAGGTCACGTCGTACTTGTCTGTTTTGCGCTTCATTTAAAGTGTCTATATTCTTGATGTGTTGCGTTGCAACCACCTTTCGTTCGTCCTTTAAGTATACTTTATACCCCTTGACCTCTTCGCTTTTGCCGACAATAATGCCAATTTGAGCGCGATATGCGAGCGAATTTTTTCCGGGATTTCTGTAAACCGTACAGGGCGAGCCGAATGCCACAATTTCTCCGAGGTTTGGTTTCTTTCCAGTCAAAACTTCATTGGGCGTCATTTTTCTTGAGTTTGATTTCGTAGGACTTCTGTTGACGATGTATGCGGCATATTGAACCGCGTCGCCCCAAAACGAAAGATTTAGCCCGCACGAAAAAACATACATCTTGCCATGTTCATTATCGTTCAATGCATTCGTTCAGCTTTTTCGTTACTCCACTGATTGTTTGCTTCGCTTATCTGTCTTATCACACCGGTTTGTTTGCGAAACAGGTCCAGGTTCTTGTATTCGAGTCCTCCATCTGTCCTTAGTAGGTGCACCTTGCAGTTGAACTGACGCTCGAAAAACGCCAAGGAAATGTTCGAAAATTTTTGCCGCCGCGTCTTTGGTCTTCGCCAAAAATACTCGTACATAGTTAGGTTTGAAATCGGTAAAGTTGATCAGGTATCGATTTCCGAATCTGTCTTTTGGTGTTATTGGCCCTTTCAAGTCAGAGCAAATGACACCCCCAATGCGGTCCGTTGGCGCATTCAAACCACTGTCTTGCTTGGACTTCGCATTTTTTGTCAGCTTACCTTGTGCGCAGGTTAAGCAAGTCATTCTTTTAGTGTCGGTAAGTTTTATTCCGAAACTTTCGTCTTTCGCCATGTTTTCGATTGCATCGAAACTTAGATGCCCCAGACGAGCGTGGAAGTGCATAAGCGTGCCTTCTTGAAGGGTTTGTTCTTGGTTGCTCTCTTTATCTTGGAGGATCGCCATCACTTGGTCTTCATTGAAACTTTGTAACCTTTCCACTTTCACATCCACCGCGAGTACTCGGTTTGTGTTTTCAACGGAAAATATTCCTTTTCCGGACTTTTGGTGCACCATCACTCGTTTTCCGTTTTTATAGTCCAGGTGACACCCTTTCTCTTCTAGGAGTCCGTACGACAGAATGTTTTTCTCTAAGTTTTCCACGAAGTAAACATTCTCTAGTCGAATAACATTTTGCTTGTCATTAAGGTAAGTGGTGATCTTCACCCACCCCTTTTCAACTTCATTCCTTCGGCTTGATAGTGTGGTGGAGCCGATTTCCAAATCCATGACCGAAGTCTTGGGTGGAATCCGGATACCCACTGCCCGGACGATCAACTATCGGAGGGGGTACTCCGTTGATCCTGATCAGCATCGGAATCAGATGAATCACCATTATGGTGACTGATCTGATCCTCCCGGTCATCTGACCGGTCGTCATGCGCGTCAGGATCTATGTTCAACTTCATCTCACCTTGTGTACCCGTTGATCGGGGGTGGTTACACTCACTTAGGTGGACTCGGTGACGAAAACGATGATCTTGATCAGGTCGGAGGGTTTGACCTTCTCGAGACGGGGGGGTGTCCTCGGGTGGAAATCTTCACCGGAGAACGGGTTGGGGTCGATACTTAATCAGTATCTAGGCACTGATCAGGAAAGTTTGTCTGATCAGGCCAGCCAATGAGAGAGAGATAGAACGAAACCAAGAAAACGCGATCAAACCACGATCTTTCACAGTAATCCACAACGTTATCTCCACAAAACCTTTTCCAATATTATTGACGTGTTCCAAACACGTGTGCGTTGAGGGTGAGGTTCGATCACCTAAAACAAACCCGTCGGGGGTCTTTCGGTAAGCCAAAATGCGTCTAAGCGCGTCTTAACCGGGAATTAGTTGAGCAAGGGACTAGTTAACCCTGTGCTCCCAATGACCGCAACACGTGGCGACTCTTTGCTTAGGGGAAAATCAAAACCTGTTATTATATATGCAATGTCCTATACTAGTGTACCATACACCAACTCATGTGCCTGATTTATACTTCGACCCTATTCACTTCGTCGCACGGTTGCATAGCACCACCTTACCCATCTTGGCTGCACCTTCAAACTGATCTGTACCACTTCTGCCCTGATCACGGTCGGACTTCTATAACGATCTTCAACCATCCCGATCTTTCGATAAACAACTTGAAAACCACTTGAGATCTGCCCCTCTGACACTTGTTCACTTCATATCCAGCCCGACTTAGCTGAGAACTTCAC
>MIQA02006767.1:8159-20713 GCA_001887855.2 Sclerospora graminicola | reverse complement strand
CCCAGCACCGGTATAGACATGTGTCCATAGTCTGTAGATTCCATTTATCTTGTTGAACTAAGATGATGTTTCGTCACGTGCGAACTTGCGAGAGGCCTTTCTCGAGGTATACACGGTACAAGGCAAATACTTAGTTATGATGAATAGCACAATCTCCACGGTAACGCAAATGGGTACGGTGTTACTCTGCGTGCAGCAGGGGTGTGCGGTATTGGTACCGGTAGTGGTTAGTACCGGTAGTACCACCGGTAGTACCGCCGGTACTAAACACTACCGATACCGATACCGGGAACTTCAAAGTAGGTATGAATAGTACCGTACCGATACCGCCCTTAGTAATGTTGATATCTATCACTACCGAAGTCTGAAATTATGGTATTGAGTATCGATAGTATTCACCGTCAGTGCCAATCTAGGTACTCGGTATTGATAGTATTTACCGTCCATACTAATCTCGGTATTACAGTAGTAAAGTACCGACTAAATCGGTATCAAGAGACAATATTTTGTCTCGGTATCTCTAGTATTGACATTGCAACATACTGAAAAAAAGTCAGAGTTGATAATGATATTAATGTTTTTTACACTCCCCATCTATGTAGCCTGGTTACTGCATCGTTTAACATTCAAGCAAAAGAAAAGGAGGTGGACAATCACTGATGGTAATGATAAGTAAATAGTATCTCTATCTGCTTAGTATCGAGTATGTCGAGCAAAGAAGTGTCAGCACCACCACCACTATCATTATGTCATTTAATAATAATTCTTTTTTTAATCAAGAAGTAAATACTTTATTTTTTAGTGCAAAAAATTTTAAAATATTTATTGATGTAAAACCTTTTTTAACAAATTTTATAAATCAATTAGATACTATTACAAATATTGAATATAGTTATTATACATTTTTTTAAAAGCAATTATATATGGGGAGACATTTTCATGAGCAAATATGACCAAACTATGCAAAAAATGTTAACGATATGACTAGACCCCAAAGAAGGAGTAGGAGAACATTGTGGTAGTTAGTTTTTATAATATAGCATTTTCTTCGTGAATGAAAGCAGTCTTTTATGTTGGAGAGAAGAAGTTAAAAAAATAAACAACAAGTTGTGGTGACATTTGATAACTATATTAATGACTAAAGCGCAAATGCTCCCTCACCATCCGTCCGTCGTCTTACAACGGCAATAGTTCTCCACGGTGGCATGCGACCCTCTTCTGACATACTTACTTGTGACCACTGCCATGGATAAAAGGTCTATCCAATTACAAACTACCGGTACTAATTACCGGTATGCAGTCTAATGTTGGTGCAAGTACCGGTATGTGGTACCGGCAAAATGCAATTTCGGTACTAATTTTGTTATACCAATACCGGCCGTGTTAATCTCGGTAGTAAACCGTACCGACGTATTAATTTAAGGTATCGGTAGGAAACTATACTATCAGTATGAACAAATGTTGGTACCTGATTCGCTACTATAGTACCGGTGCCGAAACGTGATACCGCACACCCCTGGTGCAGAACGAACCCACAGGCAAGATTGAGAAACGCAAGCTGGAAGACGTATGGTATGTACCAGAAGCGCGTGCCAACATTTTTGCATTTGACTACTTCCAATCACGTCTCTTCGCCATGAAGTGTCACCTTGTACTTACACACGTTTGCTTGACTTCCGCTGCCAAGTTTCCATTCAATGACGTCTGGAGTGAGTAATGGCTGCTTGGTACTAGCCTGCACCATGAGGACTGGTATCGGTTCATCTAGTGTCCCTGCACCTCCGGAAAAGTTGGATCGCCATCCCCTGTATCGACTTTGGTTGTCGCCGCGACCTCCGCGTCTGCCACCGCGTCTACCGTGTCTGCCACCGCGTCCGTCACCGCGGTCAGCACGGCCTCCTCTATTGTTTCGTCCATAGCGACTTGGGTTTGCCTCCCCACCGTTACGCATACTGCGTGGACAATCACGCATCCAGTGTCCGTACTGGTTACAAATTCTGCAAGGGCTCCGCCGCATTGCCTCTTGTAATGTCTCACGCCTTCTTGCGTAGTAACGTGTCGTATGTTTTGCCGATGTTCTCCGTTGTTCATCTGAACCTCACGCCTTGCGTCACCGCGCTTATTGCGTTCTTGTTCTTCTACATAAATCAACCGGTTCCTGACTTTCCGTAGGCTTACTTTGTTCTCCACTGACAGTGACTTCATGCGTGAAATCTCCTTGTAAAAATCCGGGTAGACTTCTTTCGTTTGAAACCGTAGCAGCTCTGCAAACGTTTCTTCATCCGTGATCTCTCCTGCCTTGCGTAATTTGCCTTCGAGTTGTGTCATGTTGTTAATGTAATCTAGCATTCGCTCTCCAGGCCTCAGGAAGCGATTGAACAGTTTTTTCTCCACAACGATCCTATTGCGCGCCGGCATTCCATCGTACTCCGCCATCAAGGCATTCCAAAGACGAATGGGATTTCCCGTCTCAATAACTTCTTCCATGCGTATCACCATCGCATCTACAAGATTTCCAGCTATCATCGCATGCGCTGCAGCATATCGACAGTTCCAGGTGTCCTTCATCTGTACCGGCCAATCGAACTTGTATCGCTCCTTTCCGGTGACAAGCGCTAGCAACCCAGCTGCATTCAACTTAGCTCTCATCTTCACCTTGTAAACCTTAAATCCTACACCGTTAAAAGGCTTCATGCGGAATTCTTGCGCCATGTTTCGGTACATCCGCATCTGGTCACGATGGCCCGTCCAATTTCCTCGTGCCGCCTCGGTGAATTCTTCACCGAGTGATCTCTGAGTATTTCCCAGATTTCTACTTTCTTCTTGACGGGAGAAAACTAGAATGTCGAATGGAGTATTCCCTTCTGCGACCCTGCGGTCCGAGCCCGGTTCGGTAGAACCGCGATCCCTTGAACCGGCCCCTGTTGGGCTCATAACCTGTTGTAAACTACGTAAATTAAGGTCAGACGTACCTTGAGTAGGATCAGGTGTACCACTTAGTGTACCCATAATTAGTGATAGTTAAGCTCCTAAGAGCACTTAATTTAAGGAAGTAAGTCAACCCACAACAGGCGAGGCCAGAATGGTTCCGGGTACTCGGTTGGGTGTGCAGATGGGAGGTAATTCACAGCTAACTTTTCGGTTACCTTGGAGTTAGTGCCCCGCACTACTCCATCCCACTTATCATCTTGCACCCATACCGAACGCCCTATATATATTAGGGTAGGCTGTAATTATACTAATATATCTTACCTTTTGCATGTTCTGATCACTGCGGGCTGTCGCACTTCTACCTTTTCCAACACCCTCCAAGCCTCACTCACCAAAAGCGACCAGCCGGATCCGTGGCGTAACCAGTACCGGCAGGACCCCTACCGCCACCCTGGCCTCAGCGTGTCCCGACTTCGGAACAAATTATGCCGCACACGCCAGGGATGACTTGCAAGGCCAGTTTATTTTTCACGTTCTAGCTAATTCCACCTCTCCATCCATCCATTGCCATTCGCCTCGCTAATACATATTTCTTCTGTTACCCATACCGAAACCGCTTTTTCTACTCCTATAATCCGAACACCCATCCAGCTTCGTCGCTAATTCCCAAAAAGTCTTTAGCATCATCATGCCGCCTCCAAAATCACTCCTGCACCTGATTGGCCCCTTCCTGACCAGACTAATTCCCATCCACCGTTTGATTGGTCGATTAATATTACTTAATCTGGCTGGACCTGCTGCCCGGCAGCCGGATGGCCTAATTTTCTGGCTCCGCCCCACCTTTTTCATGGGTCTGCATGACCCCGAAGCGGTTCCGGCTCGCTCGTCGGCGATCGAACTCCCTCATCAAAGCCCCACAATTTAGGTCCAGCTCATCCACCCACGGCCGTTCTTCGTAATTTTTTCACTGCACCAGAAACTCTCTGTGAATCCGCCCAAACCTGGTTTTGCGTCCGTTCCGAGCATCCAAAATCTCCTCTACTTCATACTCGTCCGGATCCAGCGGCTTGTCCCAGCTATCCTCTTGCAGCAGGGCTTCGTCAAAGTCGAACCGATCGCTCTCCACTACCAGGCGTGTACTCGGGCGGTCCGGACAGTGTTTCACCAACTTCAGCTTGGACACGTGCACAATCGGGAACACGTTGTAATCAGTGCCTGCCGTAATCAGCTTGACCGCGCGCTCCACGACCAGCTCCGCCACTCGGAAAGGACCATGCCACATACGGGCTAGCTTCCGCGCATAGCCTTCCTTGACTCGATCCAGATACAAACATACCTGGGAACCCGGCTCTATACCATGCTTCTTGACTAGGTCGTTGTTCTAGTCGGCGCGGTCCTGGATTGCTTGCCGGAGGCGTTTGTTTACCGTTCCCGTTCCAGTGAATAATGACGTTGCATCCCCATCCTCCAGCGACGGGCGTCTCTTTCACGGCTTCTGATACACCCTATTGGGATGGCAGCTTCCAAGGTGGATCGAGGATCCCATCCTAGCCAAATAGAAAGGAGTGCCTCCCCTTACCCGATCGTACGACGAATTAATGGCGAACACAAGTCACTCCGCGTATTCATCCCAGTCGTGCTGATCCGCCTCCACCACATACATCTTGAGGGCTCTAGTCCGAGTGTGGACCATTCTTTCCGCCTTCCCGTTCGCTTGAGGGAGGTAAGCCATGGTCGCGCTCTGTTTTTGTCCCAGAATCTTGTTGAAGGCTCGGAATACGTCCGCCATAAATCCAGGTTCCCTATCATGCCGGATGACCTCGCTTGCTCCGAAACGTCTGAACACACATTCCTCGTAACGTTGAGCAACCTGCTGAGCGGTACGTGTGGAACTGGACTTTGCTATGACCTGCCCGGTAAACAAATCCGTCCAGATCAGCAGCTCTGTGTACCCATTTCGATATTTTGGAAAGGATGGGATATGGTCCATCGCAATGGTTAGGTGGCCTGTATATTTCCAGGCGACCGCCCTCTAATGGTCGGCCGGCCCTTCCTTGTTTCACAATCCGGACAACTTCCCACATAAGCTTGTACGCTACGATAGAGACCCCGCCAGTGGAAATGTGCCTTGATTTTATGATAGGTCCGGCCGATACCTTGATGTCCCCCTTCCAAACTCACGTGATAGTGATGGAGGATATCCGTTTGCGGAACGACCAGCCGGGCGGATTTATCCTTCTCGATTTCGGGCTGGTCAGCATCTCGATTGAAAAACAACAACCCATTTTCATCCACTTCATAATCTGGGGCTATCTTGAAACATTCTTTGGCTTGCTCGGCACTTAATTTCTCCTCTTTCCCTTTCAAGTATACTTTAAGATCCACTATCCACTCCTCTTCGTCTTGCGCTTGGAGAATCCGCTCTGCCCGCAACTGTTGCACTATCCCTTTACTTATTGCTTGTGGAGATGGTGAGACAGCGGCTAGAGAACGGTGCCTTTGCGACCGGGTGACGGCGTTCACCCGGATTACCTCCTCCATGTTGGCCGGATGGATAAGTTCGGGCAGCTGATTAATTTCAGCCAGATCAAAGCAAGCTTGGATAAATAATTCAGATCCTGGCCTGGATCTGAATAATTTATCAAAATTCTGCAGAAACTGGATGGTAAGCCTGTATGGATTGTTGGCCGCGTCGTTGCTTTCATTGTGCCAAACACACCGATCGTTAAAATTACGCGAAAGGAATGTACTTACATTGTCAGGATTGAAAAATCAGAAGCCATGACCCCTACTTGGTCACGCATGGCCAGCGTAGCCAGGTTATCTGCACTCTTATTCCAGTTCCGTTTGATATGTAATAATTCATGTTCTGGCCATTTCCGCAGGGCGGACATAACTCGATCGTTCGAAAGTCTTAGTCGGGGAGCCTTGCAGTCTATTTATCCCGTGATTTGCCGGATCACCAGATTGGAATCACCGCATATGATGATCCGCCCCTGTGTCTGGCCAGTCAGCAGATCTAGGCAAAGTAACAATCCTCGGTATTCTGCCTCATTCACTGTTATATCAGGCGAGAAATCTGAAGCAGCAGCGACCACTTCCACTCGGTCAGCTTTCATAGGATGGCACTATAGGTGCTTACTCCCTTTTTTACGCTTGCTGACCCATCAAAGCTTAGAACCATCAGTTCTTCTCTCGGTTGTGGTGGTATGATGGATTGTCGTGGTGGTTTCCGAGGCGCTATGGCTATCAGCGCTTCCTCCACTTCTGCCCTTGGGGTGATGCTGGCCGCTAACGTGCCCAGTATCTCCACTTCTCCTTTGGTACACTTGATTAACCTCTAGAGACCATTGAGACAGCAAAGCAGCCCATCTACCCAGCCGACCATCAATTCCATTTGCCCTAAGGAGCCATGACAGGATCGACCATCTGGATAATACTTTAATAGGGCGAGGCATCAACATAGTGTAACACACATCCATGATCCGTAGTAAAGCCAAAACTTCTTTATCCACTAGCCCATAGTTAACTTCTTTAGCCTTCAGAGTCCGGCTGGTGAACATCACAGGACAATACACTCCCTCATCCTTCTGCACAAGGGCAGCTGAGATAGCCCACTTGTTAGCATAGATGATGACCACGGGCACCTTATTAACATCAAAATGCTTCAGGACTGGTGTGGTCGCCATCTTTGCTTTCAGCATGCCAAAAGCTATCATCGCCCTGGTCATGTGGTCATCCGGCCCGGCGGCACAGGAATTGGGCAGCCGGTTGCCTATCTGGATGGACGCGGGCGGCATCTCATTAGCCGAAATATTTGACCCCGCAGCATACAGTATCATTGGCTGATATTGCTGGCTCAGTTCGCACTTCCCCTTGCCTATCCTGCTTTCTCAGCTTGTGGTAATCCACCTCCCGTAACTCATACAAAACAGCAGCATAGACCGCGAAATCTTCAATGAACCGACAGTAGTAATTCAAACTGCCCAAAAACGACTGCATGGCCTTCAAGGACCGCAGGTAAGGCAGATTACTCAAGGACTCCAAATCCTTCGGATTAGCTTCCAATCTGGCAATCGAAACCTGGTGATCCAAATAAGTCACCTTAGTTTTTCCCCAGAAACGCTTCACCACACTAATCGAAAGATTCCACTTTTCACACGTAATCATCAATTTTTCCACTTTTTCACAAAGTAATCCCAAATAGTAGCCGTCACGAGAATGTCATCAATGAAGGACCGCCGCCCCAAAACTGAAGGTTTTGGGTCGGGGCCGGGTTTACCTTCGGCGAAAACGCCACCGACCAGAGCAGGATCTTGGTCCGCCTTGATCTTGAAGTGTCCATACAACGCGTTATCTATCAGCCCCTGGTAAATCTGCGGAGCGTATTTTAGGCCAAACGACATCCCGTTCCACTCGAACAGCCCGAAGGACGTCACAAACGCAGAGATTTCCCGTGCACGATGTGTCATAGAGACCACCCATAATCCAGTAGCCATGTCCAACGAGCAATACCACAAAACTTTGTTCAGTTCCTCCAGCAAGTCGTTAATCAACGGCATTGGGTAAACCATTAGCTTAGTCAGCCGGTTCACCAGCCGGTAGTCGATACACAGCCTTATATCCACCCCATTCTTCTTAGTAATGATTACAATGGGCAAAGCCCATGGCGAGACGGACGGCTGAATTATCTTGGTGGCTAGCAATCCCTTGATTAGCTCCGACAGCTTTTCCCGATACTAGGGGGCGACTTTCCGGCATCTTTGTGCAACACCGGCTTGCCGTTTCCTACATCAATGTCGCATACCGCCCCATGGGCGGCTGGAGGCAGTGTATTTCCTGGGCCGATCAGCACATGTTTTCTTTTCCATATGATATCCTTTAGCCTGCTGATCTCTTCCGGGGTGTTCACATCCGGGTCTCCAACTTGTAGATCGTCAATAGTGACTAAATGTGGTTACCTCAGGTAGCACCGCCATCTGACACTCCATGCCTTCGACGTATATTTCGCCCCCTTGACGAATGCAGACCTGGTCAGCTTCGAGTAATTCCGGATCCGGGTCAGCCGGATCGTTTGATCCGCCTCCGGCTATTTCCGAATCCCGGTCAGCCGGATCGGTCGATCCAGCATCATCCTGCTCATCAAGCCATCCGGCATCGGAGATGACCGCATATGCGACTCTGCCTTGTCTTCTCTCCTGATCCTGCCGTTCGTCCGTCTTCGACGGATTGGACAAAACCAGTTGAGCGATTGGGGCAGGATCTCGGTCAGTACGTTAAGCCGGATCCGGCGATGGACGGCTCCGCGTCAATATTCTAGAAGGGTTCCGGTACTCTGGTTTAGCCGCCATTGGAGTCTGGTCTTCCTCCACAACTTCCTCTTCGCTGACCAAATCAGTAGTTGCCTGAAAGGCCAGATTTTGCCACTCAATATAGCATCTTGAGCTAATGGTGACAAAACCCGGCCGGCGGGAAACCTTGTCCTCGGCCAGCCACATTCCAATGATCACGTCTTCATGCAAGATGAGAAGCAAGGTGAGGGGCCGTTCTGAGATGTTGGTCACACTTATGTAATTGAGGTGACCTTCCCCTTTGACAAACGAGGGTGCCCAACACTCACCTCTACTCAGCCATAACTTACGCCGGCTGTCGTGTGGTCGTACCATTACTTCCACCGCTCTTCCCACTGGCACCGTTACAAACTGACCTAACTTGAGGAACTGGGCTTGGGCACCATATAAAGACCACCGGCCAGCCGGCTGGATCTGAACCTCACCCGGCAACGTCAATGTCCCATGAGATATATCCAGCCGTATGCCGGCTGCGACCATAACGTCCATCCCCAGAATTGCATCCTGCCCCGCGAACTTACCCATTCAGGCGGTAAAGTAGTACACCAAAGCCCCAGCCAACGTAATCTTAACTCTTGTTCTTCCTTGGGTCTGTACGAACTTTCTCTAATACCGATACACTCCTGCCGCTTCGTCTCATCTATTTCACACCCCACCTTACGAGCAAAGGTGGTGTCAACGATGGACACTTCTGTGCCAGAGTCAAACAGCACTGGTAGCTTTCTGGTTATTGATTTTGCCATCCGCCTTGGCCTGCTTGAACCACTTATCCGGCGAATGATATTTCCAATAACCTCGCGACTCGCCGGGTAACAGATTCAATTCCATACGCACTTCAGACCGAGAATACTCATCCGTTCGTATACTGCTCACCAGGAAGGGGTCAGCCTTGCTGCCCGGGGACCGGATGACGTAATCGACAAACTTACATGTATTGTCGGTTACGCTTTGCTTTGCTTCTTGATTATCCTCCTTACCGACATATGCATAGATACTAGCACTAGACCGCTCGGCTCGAACCAGATTCCAACCTGGCGAGCGATCTAGTTTAATATCTTTTCCACCCGGGCCGCATCATTCCAGCATGCTTGGTAGAGACATAACACTTCTTCATCTGGTTGTAGAACTCTTCGATATATAACAGACCAGCCTCGTGCACTTCCCCGCAGGTCTTGCAGGTGAACAAACAGTGTTCCGCTGGATGTACCTTCCTCTCGCGCTTCTTGCAGGTCAACCGCTTCCAGCAGCTCCGGTCGTCATGCTTGATGGACCCACAGTGAGTACATTTCCGCCTGGGGTAATCCTGGTCAGTTCGAGCCGGAAAACCTTTCTGCTGGCTGGAACCAGATGGCAGCCTGGATTGCTGACTGGCTTCCGCCAAAAACAGGTACCGGTATTGCTCCTTTGAGATTCGCCCCCAGACCGCTGGTACTCCTCTTCCGAACTAGTCGCATCCGACTCTCGGTCGACCATGATGACGGCTCGGGCCGTCCTGGTGGATGGCGGCCGGCTTCCTCGATCCGGGTTAAAACGTGACTTGAACCTTCCTGCTCCAACTGCTGCCTTGGGGGCTTGCTTCTTCGCTCTTTGATAAGTACGCAGCGTCAGCTCCAGCTCCGTGGTTTTCTTTAGTCGTAGTAGCGGCAGCTGGTCCGCCAGCTCCCGGTCGTCCAACGTGCTGATAAAATGCTCAACATGTTCCCGGGCAGCTTTCGACCGGCTGGCATCTTCTTTAACCGGTATGTTCGCTCTCATTCCTGCGACATTCAGACGATGGAGGTATTCCAAAGGGGTGTCATCTGCCCGCTTCTTTGTGTGGAAATACTGGCGCGCTACCGACATTCCCGATCTACAATATTGCTCTCCAAAAGCTTCAACCAGCTCCTTCCAATCGTCACGGACTTCCCGGCTGAGCTGCTGGATCCAGGTTTAGGCGGACCCTTCATAAATTCTCCGAAAATTTGGCACTTCTCATAGTCCGGCGTACGGTCTCTAAGGAATGCTTACTCAGCCATCCTCGGGCTTTCATCATCCATGTACCGTCCAGTGAAATCCTTCAACTCGGACGTGGCTGACATCCGCACCCTTGTAATCGCCCCTGAGTCCGGATCAAACCCTTGGGCTGAGGCCACATTGGCTCGGCGAGCCATCCCCAGGTTCAGGTCATCCGGATCATTGTGGCACCTGGCCGACTTTACGGATTCCATATCCACGTCGCTGAGAGGCAGCTTCCTATTCGTTGGCTGTCCAGTTCGGCGACCTGTCCGGCGGCTTCGCGGGACGGCACGGGGCTCACTCTGCTTGGACTGCACTGACTCCATGTCTTCGTCAAACGGCTCCCTCGCAGAGTACTGGGCTGGCTCGGGCGCCCGACTTCCACGACGATCCGGCTGGTCCGGTGCCCACGGACTGCCGCGGCTGGCACCCAGCTGACGCTGCTCTTCCACGAATCGCTCCATCATCGCCGAAAACATGTTATACAGGTGATCCGGCACTTGAGGGATCGCCTGAGGGTCTACACGCGGGGCGACTTGGAGGGCGGCTGGGCTGCCAGATCGACATTCCTTCTTAATCCGCCCGTCCACGTCTTCGTCTTTCGGCTCTGGATCTGCCGTCGCCGTCCGGGTCTGGACGCTGTGCTGACTGGCTTTCTTCCGCCCGGGCGTATCCGGATCTTCATATCCTCCGAACCTCATGGCCGTCGCCACACGCGCTGCTCCCCTTAAGCCAAGCGTCATACGGGTAATACCTACCGATGAGTCGGTTGAATCCGCTTTCGAGGGGGCAGACTCGTACTGAGAAGAACCCGAGTGTAATCCGGTCGGTCTGCCTGCTGCCGGCCGCGAAGACGACGTCGCTCCGGTTGTTGCTGTCATCTTCTTCGACGGAGAACAGCCCACTAACGGTATCAAGCGGTCGTGCAGTGCGCTGGATGCCTCCTTCGGCCTCTGCCTTCAGATCGAACAATTGGTTCGGATCGAAAGCGCCGGTGTTGATGCCGGCTTGCTTGAGTTAATCGAACAGTCCTCTAATAAGGGACACGTGCTGTCTGAGAGGGATGGGGGAAAGACGGGACCTTTTAATCCGCCTAGGATTTTCGGTCGTGTTATCTTCAGGACCCCATCCGTCCGGAAGAACTGCCCCAACTCGCGAAGATGGCGGGCACGCGCTTCAGATCGGTATCCGTAACCTTCTGTGATAGGCCGTCCAGCTTTTCTTCTTCTCTTCGAAACGAGGCCTATCTTTGCGGGTTGGATAATCCGGCTCCTGCCAATCTGGCCTTTTTATGGGTACGTGACCTGGATCGTGACTTGATCCTGATCCGGCCAGCTTCCCACTCCGGTCATATCCAGCTTCCGATTCTTCTGTCTTAATTTTTGCTTCTTTGATATTCATAATATGCATTTGTTTGTTAGGATCATGGTCAAAACCATGATCCTTCCTCGGACTATGGTGACTTGCACCATAATCCGATCCGGCTCCAGCTGGGGCATAGAGGCCGGTACTATAGTGACTAGTTCCATAATCCGGCCCAGTACCGTAAACAGGCTCAGCCGGAGAGCCTCTAGGGGAGTAACTTCTTCTTAAATGTCGACCTCAAACTCCCCCAATCCGAGTCGACCATCGCATCCTTCCATCTCAGCAGCATTGGGGGCGATATGCCTTCCCCCAATGCACTCGAAACAACATCTTCAACAAATTTGACAGGTTTATGTCTTTCGCCCACTAGGGACTCGCGGTGATATCCAGAATCACCAAGAGATCCGGGCACGCGCACCATTGTGGTGTAGTCGCTCTCAGAAATTCCTTCTGAGATGCGAACACCCACGGGGGGCCCAGATAACTAACTTTCGGAGAGGGTACTCCGTCCATCCAGGTCTTAATCCGATCCGGCATCCAGCCGGCTAAATCGGTCACTCCCATCCCCTTGGTCGTGGCGACTTGGATGATCCATGTTCTTAAAGCTCACCTTGTGTACCCGTTAGCACTGGCGGTTGCGCTCTCTTGATGGACCCTAGGGTGAAAAGTTAAAAGTCCGTCGAATAGAGAAACGAGGGTTAGGACTAGGGGTTGCTCCTGGGCGGAAACTTCACCGGGGAGCTCGATTGGCAATATACTTGAAGTTTGTTTACCGCGACGGCTGGACCTAGAATAATGGATCGGCCAGCTAAACCAAAGAAAACAAAGGGGTATATCCAGTCTTGTGTGTAATAGGGAATCAAAATACTACTCCAAAATCTTCCAAAATATGTCAAAACGTTACGACACTTT
>MIQA02006766.1:0-18971 GCA_001887855.2 Sclerospora graminicola | reverse complement strand
CGTTTCAGGTGCGTAATGGAATGCTTCGAGGGTCCCTGACTCTGCATCTCTACTAATCACAAAAATGTCACGTTGGAGGAACGTACCTATATCATTGCTTCCCCATGTTTCTGCTCCGATTACTGTACTCACTGCAGAAGCGCTTGCCTGATATGCCTCCAAATACTTACGGAACTCTTGTTCTGTGGTTTGGGCTGACATTCTGTCGTAACCCCTTCCTAGACTGCGTAATGTCTGTTTTCTAACCCCAGGCGGGAACTTTATCCCGAAGTCCATTTTTGCTTTTGCTACGCATCCTTGTTTAATACTCGTTGCTCCTTTCTCCAATGTCATGATGTCTTCTACTAAGTTAGAGTTCATCAATGCCTGTACCACATTGTATGCCTGGCAATTTCCTGTTGCCGGAGTCTGCACTAACTGCAGTCCCATCATAATCATCGCATCAGGAAGGTTCCATTTCCGCGCATCTTCTATTCCTTCAGTCTGCCATGTAAACCAGGATAGTGGGCCCCACTTCTTATTTGTTTGTGCCACTAGCCTTTTAATACTCTTCTTCGCCTCCACTTCTTGAATTTGAAGTTCCATGTTCTCTATCTGTTTGTCCTTTGCCGTTCCCCCTTTTTCTTTCAATTGTATGACTGCCTTGGGTAATACCTCGTTCCTTTCTGTCTTTGCGTCGTCTGTCCACTGTTCTGGGTCCCGTTCCGGCTCAGGTTGTCCTTTGTCATCTTCCTGTGTAGTGCTTGTTCCGGTTCTTCTCTCTTTGGGTTCTTTAATGTTCACCCCCCCTGATCTCCCCTCCTCCCTACTTTCTATTTCTATCTCTTTTTCTATACCTGAATTTTTGACATGCATACCTATTGCTATTCCGCTTTTTTTGTCGATTTTTTCTTTCTGTGTTGGACTTCCATCCACTCTACCTTTTGCTCATTAGGAGTTGTTGTCACTTCCTCTTGTTTAGGCTCCTTCCGGGGATCTTTTGCTTCTATCATCTCCCCTGCTGCCTCCTCTGGTTGTTCGCTTCGTGAGGCCTTCTCTGGTGAGTTTTTGGTGACCGACGTACTCTCTTTGGTATTGATCGTTGTGGATACTTGTTCTTTGCCTTTTTGTTGTTCTATATAGACCTTGGTGACTTCCTTGAATAAATCTTCCATGCTGGCGAAGGTCGGTGGAGGTGCCGTAATCATATTTACCTCCTCTACCGACACCCATATACAATTTTCCTCCCGCAAAGTTTTCTCCGAGGTCGGACATTCTCGCATCTGATGTCCGACCTCCCCACACCGAAGACAGTGGCGTCGTCCTCTGGTCGAGGGTGTGTTCGACTAGTAACATTATGCCACACCAAAATATTTTGCGGATACCTTCTAATACCTTTGGACAGCCCCCGGCTGTAATCCGTAGTTCCCAATCTAACGACGACGCTGCCATTGGTCCCCCCTGATCCATTTCCTGCAGACGGAAAGGCGTTTTCACCCGCTCCTCTAGAAAGGCATTTAATGTCAATGTTTCTAGATACATTCCGAAGTAAAACTGTATAGACTTGTTGTGTGCCAATAATGCCTCTTGAATGATACCCCTGTCGTTTCCACACTGAGTCATCGATAGCTTCATGTTCCGGTGCATGTTCATTGACTAGGCGATGCATGTGTTTGCGATAGGGCACTTCCACCTTATCGAATTTTCTTGCCGCCTCGCGCGTATAAAAATGAAAATTAAGTCGATGGTTTGAGCAGTCGTAACTTATTCCTTTTACCTTTGCTAACATTTCCCACAATTTACCTTGCGTTATGCCCCTTGCAGTGGCTGACATCGCAATGCTCTCTTGGATACTCTTTGTGCTTTGAAAGACCCCCTTGATCGGCATTTCCCCTCTCATATCCATGCTTAAGCATCCTTCTACTTGCGTTCGAATGGTCAGGATTAACCTTAACCTTTGTGCGTTTGTCATGATGTTCCATAAAAACGGCGGCAAGTAACGTGCCACGATCGACCCTTCCGCAAGCCCTTTGAATATGCGCCACTCTTGGGCTGTACCCGTTCGTACTTTCCCATCCAATCCGTGTGCTTCTTCCTTCTTACAGACCTTGTAGAGCAAGTTAATCTCCTCCTGCTTGTATTGCGCCTTGTTAAACAAAAAATCTTCCTTGTCCATCAGACTTTGTGGTTTGCCTTCCTTCTCCGCAGTTACTTTATGGATCCATCCGGTTAGGACGTCCTCAGTTTTAGAAGCCACCTCCATCATTTTTTTCCAATAAGTTTCGCCAGGACATTCTCCAGAGGTTGCTTAGTCCGAACAAAAATCTTACATGCTTCTTGGACCTTTAGTTTCCATATTGTCCAGTCTTGCTTTTGTTGTACGACAACTAACTCAAACAGATCAATTAATCTTTCCTGTTCCTTCATTGTGATGTTTGGCAGTTTCGTGTCCGAATACCTCTTCTCATCCTTTTCCTTAAGTGTTTGGCTGAAAACCATCTCAAACAACTGTTGCATGAGATCGTGCCATGTTTGTAGCCGCGGTCTCTTTTGTGATGCATCGGTTAGAGCTTGCGCCAGGACTTCAGACAATGAATCAGGTGTAATGACTCGAGTTTCCACTTCATCTATCTCATTATTTTCCACCATCACTGTGTCCTCTTGGCTCCCTTCATTTGTTTGATGTGTACCGTCGTTATCGTCCTGCTCCGAAGTGGTCCCCTCAGGGACATCCTCCTTGACGCCGTTATGTACTTGTTTTGTTTCTTCATTCCCGTACTCCTCCAGCTGCTTACGGTCTTCTTCTGCCTCTCCACTTTGTTGTGATTCCAACACAATTTCATCAATCTGTACTGGTGTCTGCCTCTCCGACCTGACAGCGCTATTCTGGCTCTGTGTTAGAGTCTCTACCTCCGTTTCCCCGGGTGTTCCCCCGGGGTCTGGCATTTCCAACTTCTTATGTGCGATCTACTTGTTCTTGGTAGTCAAGATCCTACCTCAACCGAACAGTACAAACTCGTTATATATCCGACAGCACTTTAATTATAGGTGTAAAATTGAGTCCCACACAAGCTAAAACTAATGGACACATGGACGCGGAGGGAGGCGACGCACAGTGTCTACCACCTTGCACCAATAGAATTGACCCCTTCTACTGATTCATTTTTTTGTATATATTCTATTTGCTATCATGTCCCCAGGTTTTTGATGGAGTCAGCGCTTGTGCTGTCCAAGGCAACGGAGATCTAGGTCGACAATAAGTCTCTCGTAGATCTCAAAGCTACTGTTTTTCAAAAGGAAGAGGAGAGAAAGCGCCGCTTACAAGATGCCTTGGTAGCCGCTAACGACGACAATATTTTGGTCGGGTCCAAGGCTTTTGGCAAATATGCGCGTTTACGAGGTAAGAGTAAGCGCCGCAAGAAATAAGAAAAGGAACGAATCAGTAAAAATCGTCGCAGTAGTGGAGTGGATGCTCGTAATCAACGTGATGAAGAAGCAAAAGCTACAGAAGCTCCAGACGAAGACGACGACGGTGCATGGTGCAAAACATCAGCCGAGATGTTACGCAAGAAGGCCGAATTGTACGAGAAAATGGTCAATGGACCAAGCCAAAATGATTAACGGGAGGTTTTTGAAGCGAAGAAACGCATGGCCGA
Organism: Sclerospora graminicola; assembly: GCA_001887855.2. NCBI lineage: Eukaryota > Oomycota > Peronosporomycetes > Peronosporales > Peronosporaceae > Sclerospora > Sclerospora graminicola. Next base: position 15,336 of record MIQA02006766.1, on the reverse strand, counting down.
GATAGGGAGCACTGAATAACCGACCACTTTGGAGATCATAGACGAGTTTTGACGCACGAGAAATGTTGCAATGGAAAGTGATGATGTTTGCAGAAACCCAAGAACGGCATTTAATTAGGAGGTGAGCAACAGCGTCGTGAAGGGAGAACAGGAGTAAAGAGGTAAATGCTAATGGCGGCAGTTTTGTCGTCTCGCGATGGGAGAAACGTCTCAAAAGCACTGAGAAACTTTATTTAAAAGAGGTGCATGAACAAGTAACATTAGCGCAGTCAACGCTTCAACTGGTGCGACGGACAAGAAAACAAGGGCTTAGAGCGTCTTCGCAAAGAACAAGAGGAGGCAGGGAAACTGTCCAATTGTGCATCATCGGTTGTGATCATGATAGAGCAAAACACGTCTTCCCCGTGCCTAAATCTCTACGTTTATAGCATCAATGTAGCACAAATAATTAGAGCAAATATTTCAGGCGAGTTGTTTATTAAAACGTTGTTCTATATACTCTCCCAAGAAGATAATGTCAGTTGATGCTGCAGGTGAAGATGGCTGGAACGATGATGACGATTTGGATCGTGTGGATACCTCTGAGGGTACTTGTTCTGAGTTTGGCTCGTCGTTATAATGCCGCAGCTCATGAAGCCTGTGTGGTACTCGTCCCATTGTGCCAGGTAGAACGTGATGGACAACATCCAGCGTATCCATTGACTGATAGAAAAAAAAATCCTAGAGCCGACAAGACGTAGACCTAAAGACATTTTAGAGAGGAGACATAAGCATTAATACAGAATCTTACACCTACCGGCGGAAAGCTCACCCATGTGGGGCAAATTTTCGGCAAGTGTGGCGCGTAAAAGAGCTGCACCATTGTCGTAAACGTCATGGCACTCGTTCCAATCATCGTAGCTAGATTTGGCGCCATCCGAATAGGCAAAAATTGCACCGAGTATGTCCAGAATTGATTCAGCACATTGACCAATTACGTGTACGGACCCTCTGCAGCAGCATCTTTAGGTCAGAATACATCTCATTATGCTGCTACTCATTCCTGGCTACCATATACCCAGATCAGCGTAGCTAGCATTAAGTTCACAGCGACGATGTGCATGGACCAAGGACCTGAGTGGTAGTTCAACTGCCAAGTCAATAACAATCAGCTATGGATTTCCATCAGTACGAGAAACGCCCGTCTTGCTATTAAATACTGAACTTGCTAATTCCGCGATTTTCGACCTCTAAAATTAGCTTCTACCTGGTATTTTTAGTATGCAGTGTATTATTTATTGTTACAGTGTGTTTGAAACCCTAACCTTTTCGGAATTCGGCTGTCGGATATAACACCGGTTATCCGGTACATATGAAAACAAGATACCTCCAAAATAGCATGTAGCCTTTCAGAAATTGATACTCTAGTGCACTAATCTGGTCAAAGCATCACCATCCAATCATCACGCCGGAGTAACTTTTCTAAGCCTCTGATTGGCTAATGAGGAATCGTGCACTAAAATGGCGCCGTGTACTAAACTGACAAAATATGTTACTGATGGTATTTAGTGTCACCGACACTAATTAGTTAAGCAAGTCTGACGCGCTAAATACAGAATTAGTGTCCGTGACGCTATTTGGAAAACAACACTATTTGCGCGAGAAATGATACGCACGCGAAAATGGCATCATCGACACGATCTTCTCGGCACATGCAATACACCGTTCATGATATATTGGTGAACTTAGAGTAAAATAAGATAGACGAAGACCGACCTGCTAAGGTGATGATCAGAGTCCGAAATTGCGGCGTAGACGGGCGACTTCGAGCCCAGAATGGCTTGCCGGGTCGTTTCGATGCTGGTTTCACCAAGGATCCTGACGGTCGACCTCAGTCAGCGCCTCTTTTAACGAGCTGACCGACGACCCGCTTCCATACCTAGGGTACCAACTTCCGGCCTCAGGCCGGAGACCATCTCGCTCGATCTGACGACAGGATAGGTGGAGAACAGAAGGAAACAAAAAGACGTCGAGGTCACACTCTCCCGACCAGATGCCCGACAGGACAGAGTCACAAATGATCACCCAGGACTCACCGGCCCAACTTCGCCGACGCTTGCGCAATTGCTGGTACTCGGCCATGTCCTGTTCTTCTTTCAACTTCTGGGTCGGGATGGCCAGAGGGTCGGTCGACTCTCAGATCGCTTGATCATGAGTTTGAGAAAACTTGGCCAGTCGTTCTCCAAGTGAGTCGAGCTACGGTCGAGATGGGAAACTCAACTGAGGCATGAGACCCAACAATATCTGTCAAGGTTTAGACTCCACGAAGTCGCCGCATAGGTGATCAGGCTGCCACAGGTTTTACACGACCCAACCCGACCAGCCTCGTATACGCTCTTGCCCACTCGGATACGCCAAAAGTAGATGGATCTTTCATCACCGATGCATACACTTACTAACGTACTCTAATGTATGTCTCATTAGTGTGTGGTCACATGACACAGAACTGCTTCAATTATAAGCGCGTTGCTGTTTCCGTACAGTAATTGGGTTGGATTTTGGTTTGGAGGTTTGGTTCTGAGCTAATTTTTAATTTACTGTAGCCATTCACCACGATAATGGTTGGTAAAAGTCACGAGAGATATGGTTTCACGTCTCCTCGTGGTTTAGGTTGCGCAGAAAACATTTCATATACTTCGAACATGTATGGCGGGGCCAAAACTATGTCGATGATGCCAGAATAAAATATCAACAGGTACTCATGTTAAATTGCAGCAGTAGTAGGTGTATGTGCTAGCATGGTCTTTATTAGAGATGGTGATGTCTTTGGATACAGCGCCGGCAAATCGTACCCTTTAATGAAGTTACGGAGAGCAAGGCTGCACTCAGTGACGCGGTAGTGTACGTCCAACAGAAGCTACTAACAACCACCTTAATCTGAAGCCCTCAAAAGCGACATGGAGCGCACTCGCAAGATTGATATAAAAGACATGCATCAAAACAATCATGATTGTTTGCTATGAGGACCTCATTTACAGCAGTTTTCTGGCTTTTGACATTTGAGCTTCCCTTCTTCGATTTGTTTTTACTGTAGATAAGCAAAAACACAGAATTAAGTATTAATACAAAATTGAAGCTGTAATCATAATCTCACCTTGCGGATTTTCGCTCGTATAGAACTTCGTGAGCAGCATTAAAATGTCTTCTTTGGAGATATCCGATACACATGCAAAGCCTTGATAGACGCTACTTCTTGAAAACGCCCTATATAGCCAACAGTTTAGCTCGCGGTTAGAAGTAGATTGCCACCATCGAATGCTACCCGCCGACTTACCTAAACTGATGCAAGTTCAGAACAAAGCCGAATCCTCCAAAGCGGACGTTGTGACAGCCGAAGTACTCACACTTTACAGAGACGAGGGTAAGCGCTTCAGCATGGTTTGCTAGTCATATATACAGTGCTTCAGGCACCACCTCGCTTGCTTTATCTCCATAGGTTTTAGCGATGGATTCAATAGCAACAATCTCGTCGTGCATTCAATCGGCGCACTAAGGGAGAAAGTTCCTCCATTATGTATACACCAAAGCCCAATTGGTTTCGTCAAATGTCCAAAATAAAATCAGCAATGAGCAAAATCATTCGTCGAACCTGCTACAAATAATACTTTCCTATAAACAATTTAATTTTAAAATGGATATGTATTTGATGTCGTCTTTTGCCGATGCGCCGGACAGGTAATTTTCCTTTAGAGGAAGTAGCATTTTTTTAATGTTGATTATCGGTTACTATACTACAGTAGTGCTCCTCGCGGTCATTTTGCTTGCAACATATCGTTTATCGCGGCTCGAACATGATCGCAGCCATCGCGACGCTACTATTGTCCACGACGTGCGTCTACTTTCTAATTCGATAAAACTATCTCCCACGTCATCTCACGCTTCATTTTCTGGCAGTTTGACAACGGCCTTGACATTATCCAGCAACATTTAGACCCCAAGTATCGCGTCCTTCGTGTCATCCCACCAGCAAATTCTTTAAAGTTACAAGCACTCGTCATCAGTACTGATTTCCCATCCCTCACCTAGGTACTACTACTTTCTGCGTTTAAGTATCTCACTTTCAATGCTGTAAATTTATGAGTTTATGATAGAGGCTGAGGCGGTTGTGGATCACGAAATGGTACGAATTCGGTGCAAACAAAAAGCAACAAAAACCGCAGCAACGGCCACCTCCTATGAATTTCCGACTCTACGATACAGACAACATATCCACTACTTTTTTCTCCTTCATGTTTTATCTTTGGTGTCCACTTCTGCTAGCCGTTGACGCACGATCGTTGCTTGTTCAACAAGAGCCTCCTTACGAGCAGTTTTGTCCCTTGACTGATCCTGAGAACACTGTAACGCCGCCAGCGCTTTGTATCCAATATACTGTCGTATCATGGTCGCTACAGCCTTAACCAAGAGACGAGACTAAAACTCAGCGAAAAACGCTCCACCATGACCATCAAAGATTCCAAACACTGGACCAGGGAAGAAATCCACAGAATGCACGTGTCGATCTTCATTCCTGCGCTTCATCCCGCCCACAACTCAGTCGTAAACCTTAGGGCAGGAGTCGAATGCGTTTTGTTATGCTCTCGTTCGAAACGCATTGCTCGATCATGGCATTGCTTTCACGCATTGCTTCTCTTCAATGGCATCTTCTTCACGGATCTTACGCTTTGACAGATTCGGATCACCACTCATTGGCATCGAAAGACCATTTAATTCGTTCTTATGTCTCGTCCTTTTCTGGTCTCTATCGGATGCTCTACTTTGCTGGAGCTACAACCTCAGCACGAGCTCCAGCCTCTGCACACAAGTAAAACTAATCCTAGTACCTCATTAGCCTTGCGACTCCGGGAAGAAAACTACGTACCAGCTGGGGAAACTTTGGCGAGCATCTGGTCGCGTTGGACGTAATTTTTCTCGGCATTCTTGCCCCTACTGAGATGTTTTCAACCGCGTTTTATTCAGCTTTCCATCTATAATAAACAAAACCACAAAAGAAGCAAGGAGTTAAAAGCTATATCTCTAGACTGATCGTTCATACACTGAGAAAGCTTTGAGAAGTACCGTTGACGATCACAGTTATGCGGGAAAGATCTTCGACCTCCGTGCGACCCACGACGAGACTGTCAATAATTGTAACCTACATCAAACCACCAAAATATAAAATAAATAGGGGAGACATTATCCCCACCGGAGTTTTAATTATCCCCACCGGAATTTTTATTATCCCCACCGGAGTTTTTGTTATCCTCGGGATAATATCTCCCTTGAAAGACTACAAATACAGTAGTGTGGACTACAATTTAATATTTGTCCCTGCACTGTGAATCGTTGATGCAAAACATAAGGCTGCTTTTTAGACCCCCCTGCATTGATTGACTCTTAGTATACTAGTGAAGCTGCTACACATATGATACATGCTCGTCAAATTTCTGTCTTTGTTTTTTTAACGGCTTCGTTTCCCACCCTTTCAGAATTTGTCGTTACCTACTGATGAGAAGATGGTAGATACATTCCTCTTTAAAGGCTTCACGATGGTAAAGTCTTTTAAACTCGTTGACACGCGGCTTCTTTTTTGACAACATCAGTTACACGTCTATGTCTGGAGGAGCAGAGGCGACTCTATCATTAATAGAGGAGCCAACAGCAATTTTGCCTCTGGATGCACGAAAGTTACAGCAACAAGAAGGTTAAGCGCACTATCGTTGCAGTAGTAATAGCTATTTACGTCGTAGAGATCTGCGTGCAGTCGCTAGTTCATCATTCAGCATTCGAATACTACTGATAAAGAGCCTCTCTTTTGTGATCGCAATTACAGAAATCAGAAATTAAATAACTCCGGTGGGGATAATAAAAACTCCGGTGGGGATAATGTCTCCCATAAATAGGAATATATAAACATAAAATATAAAATAGCATAATATACTGATCAAAAACATTCTTAACAAAAATACTTTGCTTAACAGTACAGCATCCAGTACTACACCAACATAACGAGGCTTAACAAAATGACTGCAATCCATTATAAGTTGGCTAGAATCTTTTACCTGCATGTTAAACAAAGTGTCACATGATAGTGCTCAGCGAATTGTTTACCGTGATGTGTTCTTTCACGCTATGGCCCAATATGCCATAAATTGGTATGAAATCTTGGTGGCTGAGAGCTTTCTTGATAAATGCGAAGTTCGTGAAAAGAAATGGGTGGCGCATTGCGATTTTGGCGTGAAAACGTCCCGCACACCACGCCCGAGATCGTTTTTTTGTTTTTGGTCGGTTGATGTTGATTAGAGCTATACCCTTTGGAAACCGTTTGTGTGGTGGAGCCGATTTCCAAATCCATGACCGAAGTCTTGGGCGGAATCCGGATACCCACTGGCCCGGACGACCAACTATCGGAGGGGGTACTCCGTCGATCCTGATCAGCATCGGAATCAGATGAATCACCCTTGTGGTGACTGATCTGATCCTCCTGGTCATCTGGCCGGTCTTCACCCACGTCAGGATCTATGTTTATCTTCATCTCACCTTGTGTACCCGTTGATCGGGGGTGGTTACACTCACTCAGGTGGACTTGGTGACGAAAACGACGATCTTGATCAGGTCGGAGGGGATGACCTTCTCGAGACCGGGGGTGTCCTCGGGTGGAAATCTTCACCGGAGAACGGGTTGTGGTCGATACTTAGTCAGTATCTAGGCACAGATCGGGAAAGTTCGTCCGATCAGGCCAGCCAATGAGAGAGAGATAATAAGAAACCAAGAAAACGCGATCAAACCACGATCTTCCACAGTAATCCACAAACGTTATCTCCACAAAACCTTTTCCAATATTATTGACGTATTCCAAACACTTGTGCGTTGAGGGTGAGGTTCGATCACCTAAACAAACCCGTCGGGGGTCTTCCGGTAAGCCAAAATGCGTCTAGGCGCGTCTTAACCGGGAATTAGTTGAGCAAGAGGGGGCTAATTAACCCTGTGCTCCCAATGACCGCAACACGTGGCGGAGCGACTCTTTGCTTAGGGGGAAAATCAAAACCCGTTATTATACCCTAAAATGCATGTCATAGGCGACTGCCACTCATAGGCGGGGCCTACTATTAAGCGCTAAAACTTTACACATCAGCTTTTATGCAAATCGTAAAAGCTATATTACCCTAACTTATTTTAGGAATAATCCTAGTGATCCGAAATTAGGTTCGATTCATCCTGATCCAGGACCATGCGCGTCCCCTCATATCGAGACACGCGGAGGTAACCTAAGCTAGCCTATGGTCAGACAGTGCTTCTACGTGTTCGATAAACTTGGTACACACTTCGAACCCCATGTCACGCATACAAAAGGTTAGTGTTTTACACATAAGTTTGGTATTTTGCACATAATTTTGGTAGCCCACTGTGAGTGCTTGTCATAGGCGACAACAGCAGTTTTGACAGGGTTTGGTAGTACCGTGGAAACATAGGTGTCGCCTTTGACATGCATTTTACGGTATATGCAATGTCCTATACCTGTGTACCATACACCAACTCATGCCTGGTCTATACTTTGAACCTATTTACTTCGTCGCACGGTTGCATGGCACCACCTTGCCCTTCAAGCTGATCTGTACCACTTCTGCCCTGATCACAACCCGACTCCTGTAAAGATCTTCAACCCATCCCGATCTTCGATAAACGACTTGGAAACCACTTGAGATCTGCCCTTCTGATACTTGTTCACTTCATATCCGGCCCGACTTAACTGAGAACTTCACCTTACTTCGCCTCTGGACGCTGATCAGAGGCTGATCAGCCCCTATCACGATCGGCATAGTGATCAGCCGAGTGATCAGGCGGTGATCAGGGCGATCAGCCCTTGATCACCTCGGGAACTCTCTGGGTCACCATCACCACGACTTCATTCATCTGCTCAGCCATACTTCCGACCTTTATACCCCGTCGGGGCAACCATATCACACTGATCTCGGCTGATCAGGCCTAACCGGGCCTTGTCACGTCATCCTCGGATAAATCAATCGGTCATCATCACTCACACAACTCGTTATTCCACATGCCCCATTTCATTCCACATCTGATCTTCATATCTTGAGCATAATCAGTTGGCTCGGCCGATCGGGCCGAAACTTCGTGTCATAATCCTCTTCAACAACTACACGGTTCGTAGATCGGCTAGATGACTGTCCCTGACACGTCATGTCACCAATTGCTGTATTTCCAACTCGTTGTACATCCACGGGAACTCCACTTAGTAATTGTGATCATGATCATGATCGTGATCTCCACCGTTCCATCAGTGTCTGGGACTGGGCGTAATGACAGTACTTGGCTGATTTCTTCACATCGCGAATACCCGTTGTCCGCCACCTTTTCATCGTAAATGCGATCGACCTTTCCCACCCATCAACCGTCTTATGTTGATGGGTGTTCCATCGTCACCAATCAACGGCCATGTGTGGTCCACTTCATTCTCAACATTTTCTGATCGCTTTACCACAGCCGCCCCTGAGACTAACTGCAGCCGCGCAACGACTGTAGTTCGACTCATTCACTTCCAAATTTCCTCTTTGGCGATCACCATGGCTGACTCAAGCCGATCTTCTCTTCCTTCTTCGTCATCTTCGGCTGCCCGTCCGATCACTGCCTCGCCTTCCGTTCCCAGTTCGACTGATCCCGCGACCGCACCGATCGCGACTTCGGCACCGATCACGACCAGTCTCATCCGTCCTACGACGGCCATGACTTCATATCGCCCGCCTTGGAATCTTCCCGCTCGGCCTTCTTCAGATCGCCCCGTCCGTTACTTGGAACAGCTCGCTCGTCTAGTGGAGGGATCTGGTCCACTCACGTTGGGGTCCATGGAAGCTTGCCGACTACGGTCTGAACTCCGAAGTGCAATTCCCGAGTTGGTTTCTCTATATGATACCAATCGGGCACTTAACGCTGAGTTATCCGACCGTCGGATCGTTGCCGATACCTTGGAACATGATTCTGCTGATCTGGCTAGCCAGCTGTCGACTCTTCGGCTAGATCGCGACCGACTTGACCAAGACTTGCAAGACATGACTGATCGTGTTCAGAGTTTGACGATGGAGCGTGATCAGCTATCAGCTGACCTCGCTACTCTGCGCCTCTCCAGGCCTTCGGACACCGTCGCCTGTCTACAGTCGCTGATCGGTTCGCTGACTATTACCATCCGCGATCAAGGTATGTTTATCCCATTCACTTCTTCTGCGATCTGTATATGACTTTCCATGTTTATTTCCAGATGAACGTATCGAGGCAATGAAGGGCTCGATGGTCGAGATGGTGGATCACCTACAACGGCTCGATGATCACCGTCTCGACCGTGATCAGCTGCTTCGCGACAAGATCCGCACTGCCGAGGACGTAGAGCGTCGGGAAGTCGAGGTGCGCTACTCGGATGAGCAGGTCCAGCTCCTGGTAAAGCAACTTTCCGATTCTCGCATCGGCCGCGCCGACATACAGAAAAGGTTGTGCGAGAGTCGGAAGGAAGCTGAGGATTGCCGGCGCGAGCTTAATCTTGCTCGGGTTAAACTTGAAACCCTAGAGCTCGATGATCGCGCCTGGCTCCAGCATAACGCCGACTTGAGGAACGTTGCGGTGCAGACTATGGAGAGGTGGACCAACCCGAACACCGATTCGGAGTCAGTTCGGACGGCTTTACAACGACTTCCTGAGCTGATCAGCTCCTTTACTCCGTCTGGAACACCACCACAGTCTCCCTAGTCTGCCCCGCCATCACCCGCGTCCTCCGTCGCTTCCTTGCCGGCCCATAGTGCTCTTCAGCCCGTGATCAGCACTGCAGCGGCTTCTGCGTCTACTCCATCCCGTTTACTAGCGACCTCGAGATCAGCCTCCTCGGGTTTGAGTTCTGCGAAGCGCAAACGGACCAGCTCGTCAAAGAAAAAGATGGCTCCCGCCAAGCGCTCTCGTCTCATGGTTGACTCGGACGACGAGTCGACCGATCTGGACGAGAGGACGTTGCCTGTTCTGGCCCGATCACGCAGTATTGATCGTCGCGCTCCAGTGGCGACCCTTTCAGGCGTAAGTTCGCTGACCCAGGCCGTTGCTTTGCTTGTGTCCGATGACGAGGACGACGATGATCTTGAGGAGGAACAACCGGCTCTGGCTGTTCCCAACGTTCCTCCACCGGTCAATAGGACAGTGATCGCCCCACCACCCAATTTCACGGGCGTTTTCATCCCGGCGAGCCGGTCGTCGATCGAGCAGGACGATTACAGCTATAATCCGAACCAAACGTTCATGGATTTATACGTCGTCATGCAGGGCAAGCCGACTCCTGCTCACATGGCAACTCGGAAACCTTGGAGTGCTGATCAGATATGGGATCTGACGCCTCAGGTTCTTGCTGTGAGGCACAAACTCGTCCCTCGCTTGTGGTCCCGCCCGCCAGGCTGGATCTTTCCGACAAGATCGCCGGCGCCCAAGGACAAGCAGTGGCAACCGAGGGTGCTGACCAGAGGCGCTATCGAGCTTCTGATCGATTCAGCACCTTGGGATGTCCTCATGACACCTATGCCCGGGCTGGCGTTTCCCAATCACCCCTGGTTTGTTGATCTGCAGGGACGTTTGGCCCTGTATTACCAGGAACATATTCAAGCGATATGGGAGGCGACCCACCATTTCCCGATCACGGCGACGATGCGCAAGGACGCGTGGATTGAGCATTACCATCATGCTCGCAAGCGTCGACGCACAAAAGCTGGGGCTGCCTGGGCTGCGATCTGCGACCATGTGGTCAATGGGATTCAACATGGCGAGTGCGATCTGGACGTTTTCTTGTTTCCTGCCGTGCTGCATTTACCTGTTCGTCGGGCGGGATCGCGAGGACTCAAGGCTGACGGCGGGGAGTGGTATCCCGGTTATGGACATCCAACTCCGATCGGCACGTTGCGTGATGCCCTGATCTTTACCGATCAGCAGAAGCCTTGGCGGAACCAGTTCCGATCAAGCCCCATGGATCATCCGGGGTTCGCGGTTTCTCGCCTGCGCACGAAGTATGGCCCGTGATTGTCGTGACAACCAGCTTTCGTTTCGTTTTTTCCATAATCATTAATATATCACGACAGTTCTTGATAATTTTCACGTTCCATATTCACACTTCCTGTTCAGGTCCCACTATTGCCTCCATCTTGTATACGATCGCTCACATGTATGCAAATGTAGTTCTCGTGCATTATATGTATATATATCCATTTACTCCAAACCAGCTCAACCACCCTGATCTCCACTTGCTCGACCATTACATTTGGCTGATCTGTCACAATGTGTCAACCCAGGCTATTGAGACTCCTGGTTGCCCTCTTCGTGGGTTTGCATCACTCCAAATCGATTTCGTCTCACCCGATCACGTTCAAATTCTCTTAGTAGAGCTCCACAGTTCAGATCACGTTCATCTACCCACTCGGGATCGCCATAACCCTTCCACCGAACCAAATAATCACGATGGGTTCGGCCAAATCGGGTCCTCTTGCCTGATCGGGTATCCAAAATCTTCTCCACTTCAAATTCGTTCTGGTCCAACGTTCTTTCCCAACTGTCTTCTGGCAAGAGAGCTTCGTCGAAGTCAAACCTTGGCTGATCATCGCATGACAGCCTGGTTTTGGGCCGATCGGGGTATTCCCGAACCAGTTTCAGCTTCGACAAATGGACGATCGGGAAAATTCCGTAATCGGTACCAGCAGTAATCAACCGGGCGGCGTGATCACCGATCAGTTCGGCTATGCGGAACGGTCCATGCCACAGATGTGCTAACTTCTTGGCGTATCCTTCTTTCACGCGATCCAAGTAAAGCCAAACCCTTGATCCCGGCTCGATATTATGCGAATCGGCCTGATCATTGTTCCGATCAGCTCTTTCTTGGATGGCCCTCCGCAATCGTTCGTTGACTTGCTCCCGCGCATGTTGGTAGTGACGCTGGAGTCCCATACGCCATCGACGAGCTTCGCGATCTCGACCTCGGGTGCATCCAACAGGGATCACCGACTCGATGGTAGATCGGGGGTCCCAACCATACGCCAAGTAGAAAGGAGTATCTCCCCTGATCCGATCGAAAGAGGAATTCAACGCAAACACCAGTCTCTCTGCATATTCATCCCAATCTTGTTGAGCGGAGTCCGCGACATACATCTTGATAGCTCTAGTTAGCGTCTGTACCATACGTTCGGCCTTACCATTCGCCTGCGGACGGTATGCCATGGTCGCGCTCTGTTTCTGGCCAAGCATCTGATTGAATGATCGGAAAACTTCGGCCATGAAACCTGGTTCGCGATCATGCCTGATCACTTCACTGGCTCCAAACCGTCGAAAAACACATTCTTCGTAACTGCAAGCGACTTGTTGGGCTGTTCGGGTAGATCCCGCTTTTGCGATCACCAATCCCGTGAACAGATCAGTCCAGATCAGCAACTCTGTGTTGCCCTTGAATGATTTCGGCAGGGACGGTATGTGATCCATCGCTATCACTTGGAAAGGGTAGGTCGCCTGGATATTTCCAGGTGATCTACCCCGGATGTTTGGCATACCTTTTCCGGTTTCGCAATCCGTACATGTCCCGACAAACTTTTGTATACTTCGATATAAGCCTCTCCAATGAAAATGTTTGCGAATCCTGTGATACGTTCGACCTACGCCCTGGTGGCCACCCTCTAAACTGACGTGATAATGGTGTAAGATATCAGCTTGTAAAGTCTCCGGGATCACGAGCCTTGCTGATCGGTCCAGATCTACATCGGCCTGATCAGCGTGAACATAGTAAAACAATAGATCATTTTCGTCGATCTCGTAGTTGGGCGCGATCTTAGCACAATCTTTTGCTTCACCCTGGCTCAACTTCTCCAGATCACCCTTCAGAAACGCTTTCAAATCAACGATCCATTTTTCCTCGTCTTGCGCCTTGAGAATTCTTTCGATCCGCATCTCCTGTACTATTTCTTCTGTTAGGCTTTCTCGAGAGAGTGGTCTGTTAGGTGGAGATCTGGTTCGCGATCTTGTCATGATCGAGATCTGGGCTGCTTCCTTTTCATCTTCCGCACGAATCAGCTCAGGCAGCCTATTGATCTCCACCAGTTCCTCCAGCAATGCTCGATCAGTAACTATTGATCCGGTCTGATCACGCATGGCCATAGTGGCTAGGTGATCTGCACTCCGCTTCCAACCACGTTTCACATGTAAAAAATCATGCCTTGGCCATCCACGTAAAGCTTTCATAACGCGATCATTCAGCAACTTCAAACGCGGTGCTTTGCAATCGATCTCTCCAGTGATCTGCCGAATTACCAGGTTTGAATCTCCGCATATGATTACTCTTCCGATCTTTTGCTCTTGCAAGAGATCCAAACCTAGCAGCAGACCACGATATTCGGCCTCATTTACCGTGATACCTGGAGTATAATCTGAACCGGCCGATATAACAGTCCATTCTGGCAGTTTCCATAACAGCGCGCTATACGCCTCCACGCCTTTCTTCACACTCGCTGATCCGTCGAAACTTACAACGATCAGATTTTCCTCCAAGCCTACGATCGGTGGGGGTATAGTGATCGATTCTCGTGGTTGCTTCCGAGGAGCGACCTCGATCAGGGCTTCATCGACTTCTGATCGGGGCGTGATGCTGGCTGCTAGTGTTCCAAGAATTTCTTCTTCGCCCTTGGTGCACTTGATGATCTCCAAAGTCCACTGAGATAACACCGCCGCCCATCGCCCCAGTCTCCCGTCTAAACCACTCGCTGACAGTAACCAAGCCAAACTAGATCGCCTGGGTAATACCTTAATATATCTAGTTACCAGCATAGAGTAACAAACATCCAATACACGTAATAATGCTAGCACCTCCTTATCCACAATACCATAGTTAACTTCGTTCGGTTTTAATGTTCGGCTTGTGAACGTCACCGGGCAATAAACTCCATCGTGATCTTGGACCAATGCGGCTGATATTGCCCATTTACTGGCATATAGGATCACCACGGGAATCTTCTCCGGATCGAAGTGTTTCAGTATCGGCGTCGAGATCATCTTCGCCTTCAACATACTGAAGGCTACCATAGCTCGCTTCATATGGTCCTCTGACCCTGGATCAGTTCGATCGATCAGTGATCTGGTCTTGAGATCCATTTCAGTAACTTCAACTTCGTGATCAGTCTCAATTGGTGATCTTCCTACCCGATCACGTTCTCGTAGCCCATGATAATCCACTTCCTTCAGTTCATATAGTATAGCGGCGTAAATCGAGAAGTCTTCGATAAATCAGCTATAATAATTCAGAGATCCGAGAAAGGATTGCATGGCCTTCAGTGATCGGGGAAAAGGTAGGTTGCTGAGAGCAGCCAGATCTTTCGGGTTTGCTTCCAAACCTTGGATTGACACGTTATGGCCGAGTTAAGCGACCTTGGGTTGACCCCAGAAAATCTTGACCACACTGATCGATAAATTCTAGCGCTCGCAGGTGTTCAGGAGTCGTTCGACCTTATCGCATAGCATATCCCAGGATGTTGCTGTGACCAAGATGTCATCTATGTATGATCGCCTTCCCAACACTGATCGGCCCTGATCTTGGTCTGGTTCACCCTCCGTAAACACATCATGTAGATCGGTGGCTTCCCGATCAGCACTGATCTGGAAATACCCATAGAGAGCATTGTCAATCAGCCTCTGATATATCTGTGGGGCATTCTTTAATCCAAACGGCATCCGATTCCATTCAAAAAGTCCGAAAGGTGTAACGAAAGCCGAGATCTCCCGAGCGCGATCAGTCATCGAAACCACCCAGAAACCACTAGCCATATCCAGCGAACAAAACCATAAAACTTTATCCAGATCTTCTAGTAAATCATTGATCAGGGGCATCGGATAGACCATCAACTTTGTGAGGCGATTCACCATTCTATAGTCGATACACAATCGAATATCAACCCCATTCTTCTTAATCACGATCACGATCGGTGATGCCCACTGCGATGTTGATGGTCGGATGATCTTTGTACTTAGCAAACCCTTGATCAAATCGGATAACTTTTCCCGGTATTGAGGTGCAACTTTACGACAACGCTGAGCAATCGGCCTCGCATTTCCCACGTCTATATCACAAACAGCTCCGAATGCGGCTGGGGGTAGGGCGTTACCTTTCCCCATCAGTAAGTGGCGCCTTTTCCAGATGATCTTCTTTAGCTGATCGATCTGCTCGGGAGTGTTCACTTCGGGATCACCGACCTGTAAATCTTCCATGGTGACTTCTGGCATATTGGGCGATACTTCCGGCAAAACGGC
>MIQA02006761.1:0-12419 GCA_001887855.2 Sclerospora graminicola | reverse complement strand
TGACGCCTTTCGGGTTGTTTGAGTGGAACCGGATGCCGTTCGGTCTGAAGAATGCTCCGCAGATTTATCAACGGTTGATAGATAACGCGCTGTATGGACACTTCAAGATCAAGGCGAATCAAGATCCGGCTCTGGTCGGGGATGTGTTCACCGAAGGTGACCCGGACCCCGACCCAAAACCTTCAGTTTTGGGGCGGCGGTCTTACATTGATGACATTCTCGTTGCGGCGACTACCTGGGATTCACTGTGTGACAAATTGGAGAAGTTAATGATTACGTGTGAAAAGTGGAATCTTTCGATTAGTGTGGTTAAGAGTTTCTGGGGAAAGACTAAGGTGACCTATTTGGGTCATCAGGTTTCGATTGCCGGATTGGAGGCTAATCCGAAGGATTTGGAGTCCTTGAGTAATCTGCCTTTCCCGCGATCCCTAAAGGCTATGCAATCTTTTTTGGGTAGCCTGAATTATTACAGTCGGTTCATCGAGGATTTTGCAGTTTATGCGGCGGTCTTGTATGAGTTGCGGGAGGTGGATTACCAAAAGCTGAGAGAGCAGGATAGGCAAGCGGAGACGGGCAAGCCGGGCCGGCAATATCAGGCAATGAGAAGGCGCCCTTTTCGATTATTTCTGCCAATGAGAAGGCACCCTTTTCGATTATTTCAGCCAATGAGAAGGCGCCCTTTCCGCCCAGACAAGCGGCCGGCCCGGACGACCACATGACCCGAGCGATGGTGGCCTTTGGTATGTTAAAAGCGAAGATGGCGACCACACGGGTCCTGAAACATTTCGATGTTAATAAGACTCCGGTGGTCATCATCTACGCTAACAAGTGGGCCATCTCGGCCGCTCTCGTGCAAGATCATGACGGAGTGTACTGTCCCGTGACTTTCACCAGCCGGACCCTGAAAGTTAATGAAGTCAATTACGGAATGGTGGATAAAGAAGTTTTGGCTCTATTGCGGATCTTGGATGTGTGTTATACTATGCTGGTGTCTCGACCTATCAAAGTACTATCTAGACGGTCGACCCTATCATGGCTCCTGACGGCGAATGGAATTGACGGCCGGCTGGGGAGATGGGCGGCTCTGCTGTCTCAGTGGTCCCTCGAAGTGATTAAGTGTACTAAAGGGGAAGAGGAAATACTGGGCACACTGGCTGACAGCATTACCCCCAGGGCAGAGTGGAGGAAGCACTGATAGCGATCGCACTTGGAGGCAGCCGCGACAAACTATCGTATTACTGCCGCCAACAGTGGGGCCCACGGAGGAACTAATGGTTCTGAGTTTCGATGGGTCGGCGAGTGTAAAGAAAGGGGTCGGGGCCTATAGTGCCATTGTGTGGAAGCTGCCCGAATGGAAAGTGGTCGCGGCCGCCTCGGATTTCACGCCTGGCATCACGGTGAACGAAGCGGAGTATAGAGGACTGTTGCTTTGCCTAGATCTGTTGGCTGGCCAGACACAGGGGCGGATCATCATATGCGGTGATTCCAACCTAGTGATCCGGCAAATCACAGGAGAGATAGATTGTAAGGCGCCACGGCTGAGACTGCTGAACGATCGGGTCATGTCCGCCCTGCGGAAGTGGCCGGAACATGAACTGTTACATGTCAAACGAGAGTGGAACAACAGCACAGACCATCTGGCCACTCTGGCCATGCGAGATCAGATCGGTCTCACCGTTTCAGATCCAGGATTGTTGGACGGATTGGCGGAGATGAACAAGCTACCGGAGATAATCAAATCGGTCGCTAGAGACGAGGATCCCTCGCCCGGATCCAGCCGTCCCGTGGAAGAGGAATATAGCGACCGTGACTGGGAACAGGGCGTCCACGCCCGATCGGACCAAGAAGTGCCCTGCAGCAATAAAAGGTCCCTCTAGGCGGACCCCCAAGCAGGCCGGACGAGACTAACCACGGTTAGTAGTCAACAGTAAATGTCTGGAGTGGGAACGAAAGAGGAACGGATGGATATATTAAAAGAGAAATGAGAGAAATAAAAGAATTAAAGCAAGCCCGACTACTCATCCCCGTGGATGACTGTACTTGCCGTGGAGCCGAGTCACCCGAAGTCCAGGGTGGTCGGAGGGCCGTGCGCGGTATTGATTGCGCCAACGATCTTGCTGGTCAATGGCCGCCAAGGATTTGGAAAGGGAGGTGGTCTGATCCAGCGCACCTAGACCGGGATACCACGTCCCTCCTTCCGCTGCATTTCCGCTCCTGCGGTTTGGTAGATGGAGCATGAACGGGAAGAGAAACAGGTCCAAGTCACATTTACCATCCCGGATACCCTCCATGATGAACGTACACAGACGGACCCACGCCTCGGAAGCTCGCCCCCGACGATTCTTACGGGCAAGGGAGTACCTGCGGAGGGATTCGTCCACTCGCTTGTCCTCTGCAGAGATGAACAGGAAGTGGGTAGACTCCCAGATGGCCCAAGCGTGAGTCATGGTGAAATCATGAAGTCTCGCCTTGAATTCCGTGAACCATGGGTTGGATGGAAGCCCCATATCCGGCATCGTGGTGTTCAGGATTTTCCAAGGTTTGGTCTCCATGAGTGCGTCGATGGCGCCCGATCCCATCAGGTCAGGGTTCCAAGTCTCTGAGGATGGCGTCTTGTGAGATCGAGGGAATAACCAGAGAGGTGGACGGGATAGGGAGTGAGCGAGTTGGGAACTGGAGATATCAGCCAGACTGGTATTGCTCAGTTGCTCGACTGGCCAAGGTAGTATGGCGGACCGATCCGCCCCACTGGGGAAGCGCCCTCCCGATAACCACAGAAGCGGAAGTTTGGGAAAAGAGGGCGCAGGGGGTAGAGCACTCTTCCGGACCTTAGGATTGGCTGCCGGTCGGGGGGTCGACGTGTGGGACGTGACCCGGCCGGGGTTGATCGCCGTTTTTTGGCCGGAGTCTGGGAGAGAGGTTCTGCTGAATCACTCAGGTCGGGAGGAGTCAACCACTGATCAGGGATGTCCTCGTCGTTGTCTTCCACTTTCTCCTCGGCCACTCCGTTGGAACTCGAGTTACGCGCGACCGGAGCGGCCGGGGTGTCGACGATGCTGGGAAGCAAGGATGGGTCGGACGGCTCATGTTCTCCGGAGCCAAAACCTGCCGGCGGCGGAGTCTGCAGATCGATGATCTGATCGGATTCCATTTGACCCGTCGTTCGCCCACCGGAACTGGAAAGGCGGCGACGGGTATCCGCGCGAGAACGGGATAATGCAACACTGACTCGCTGGGCCTCGTAACCCTCGTCTTCTTCGTCATCATCATAGATAACCGAAGAGGAGGATGACCCTGAGTCCGAGGAAGAATCAGGCGACGCGGCCGCTGGCCCAGAAGAGGGCGCGGCCGCTGACCCGGATGGGGGCGCGGCCGCTTCGGATTCCGAGTCCTCTTCAGAGTTAGAACTGGGGGTGAGACCGGTTCTACCGGGGGTGTATTGAGGAGATGGAAGAGGGGACTGTTTCGCGAACAAGCTGTCATCGCTTTCCGACCCGAGCTCTTCCCCGTCGCCCGACTTGTCCGGAGGACACTGGCGCGGGGGTGGGGATTCGCTCTGCTTCTTCTTCTTGGGCGGGTTAGCACCGGCCAAAGGAGGGCTAGAGCCGGCCGGACGTTTTTGGCCCCGCGTTCCTGCCGAGGCGGACGAAGGGTTTGGACCGGCAAGGGGCGAGTCGGAGCCGGCGGGAAGTTCCTCAGGTTCCGACTCTGCTGCAGCGGGCAACGGGGTTGGGTTTGGCGGAGAAGTCTTCCACTGATCCACCATCCCCAAGACAGACAAGACGGATTCCCGTACATTGGGAGGAGCTTGCAAAAGGGGAGCGGCCTGGCTCCGAGTCGCCTCGAGTTGGTCTTGAAGTCCACACAACAAGGACCTAAAACGATCCTCTTTATCCAGCATGGCATGACAAACACGGTCCGCCCGAGCCAGTATAGCATGGGCGTCGGAATTCTCTTGGCGGGCCTGGTATAGCTCAGACCGCAACTCCTGTTGCCGAGAAGTGGTTTCCTGCAGCTGCCGCTCCAGATCCGAGATTTGGCGAAGGGCCTGGGCGTGGGAGTCGCGCAGGTGGTCTCGGTTGTCCCGCACTTTATCCAGGTCTTGGGACACCTGGCGGAGCCGAGTACGAAGGTGCGTAAGTTCCCGAGACATGTCCGGAATTTTAGCAGATTGCTGCTTCAGCTGTTCCAGCTGTTGAACTGCGGAGTGACAAGAAAATAAGGGCTGTAAGCGACTGGGCCACACGTAAGAGGAGATTGGGCACTTACGCTGAAGCTTGGATCGTTGGACCAATTCCTGATTGGCAGTCCGGAGAGGCTCGACGACGTCTTCCAACATGCGGAGGCGGTTTCGCTCTCCCGTCAGGATGGCGACTTGGCGCTCGAGATCGGCCACCTGTTTCTGGAGATCGATTATTTCCGGAGATGGACCCCGAACGGCAGCTTCATCGGCCCGGCGGTTGGCAGCGGCGAGTTGACGGACCAAGTCAGCTTGGATATGCTCCAAGCTATCCACTTGGGCGGTCAACATCTCCAGCCTTTTCTCCATCCCCGCCGTTTCGGAGATGGGGGCGGATGGCGCGGCAGCTTGCTGTAGAGCGTCCGTAAGCTGACCCACAATGGCCCTGAGGCGGGCCACCTCATCCTCCGCTGTTTTGCGACTGAGTTTCAGCTCGGCGACCCGGGGGTTCAAGCGGTCCAGCATCGCGCAAGAAGTTTTGAAGCTCTGAGACAGAGCTTCATAGATGTCCTGACAGGATCGAAGCTCCGCCCGAAGGGATGAGACGACGGCCTTCAATCTGTCTCGGTCGCCGCAGGCTTGGCCGTGGACGCGGAGCGCAGCCTCGGCGTCGGCGGTCGACAGCACCAGATCGGGAGTGCGGGACGATTTCGGCGGTTTTGCGATTTCCACCCCGCTGGCAGGCGAGTCGTCGTCCACGAGAACGAGACGACAAACGTTGGCCTTGTCAATTTGCAAGACTGGAGGTAAACCAAGATAATGTCAGCATTGGTGGACATGCTTGCTAGCCGGTGGGGAGACCGACCGGGCTCACGGAAATGTTATAAATTAGTGGGGTGACGTACCAAAGCGAGGCATGGATGAGCGGTATCAGGTCAAGTGAGTTCGAGTGAGATCGTGCCCCAACCGTTGTGCGGCCGTGACGCGACTCAGGGGCGGCTGTGGTGAAGCGACTTATGAAATAATGCAAAGTACTTTCCAAAGGGCGCATTCTGATTGGCGGAAATACGGACCAAGGGCGCGGGCACCGGATAGTCGCCGCCGAGGAAGTCTACAAGCGGCCGGGCGGCGCCAGGCTGGAAATCAGGCTGGTGGACATGACAAGGGGCGTGGATAGTCGAACAGGCGGGCTAAGCGGACGGCAAGGCCGCCGATGTTGGACGGCCGAGGCGCGGAAGGCGGACGGCCGAGGCGCGGATGGCGGACGGCCGAGGCGGCGGATTGTTTGTAAGGAATGAGTGAAGGGAGCCTGAAGGAAGATGATTGTTCTAGTGGATGAAGGAGGCACCCGGATCGGATGAGAAGCCGCCAAGGAATTGCTAGCGCCAGCGGCCGAGGAGCTCGGATGGGTGGCTATCCGGCCGAGCCGGCCGGGTACAATGTACCATTCGGACTGGTACCAGATGGGTTCGGTGTACCGGCCGGGTTGGTACCATCGGGGGTTGGTGTACCGGCCGGGCGGGTACACAAAGTCGGAGTTAGCCGGGCTACTTTGGGTAAGGCACATGACTGGACAGCCGTGTTATTTGGGGTAGGTTACACAAAAGGGAGTATTGGATATAGGATAAATCAGTATACGTTTCGCTTTCTTAGACGCAAGTCGCTTTCATTGGTTCACGGCAGAGGGCTAACAAGGTCCCCTCTTGCTGTTATTGGTTTGCCCGGGGAAGGTTAAGTTAACCCACCGGAAGTCCCCTGACCGGGAGTCGCGGCGACTTCGTATACTCACCTCAAGTCGCCCGTGTTTTGAACACGGTATTAAGTATTGGGAAGTGGTGACATTTTGGCCTTCTGTGGAAGAGTGTGGAGTTGTATCTGCCTCATATACACATTTGGATTCGCCCTTCATTGTTATTGGTTTAGCTGGCCGATTGATTATTCTCGGTCCAGCCGGCACTATACAAACTTCAAGTGTCTTATTGGTTTAGCTGGCCGATCGACTATTCTCGGCCCAGCCGGCACTATACAAAGTTCAAGTGTATTGCCAGACGAGCTCCCCGGTGACGATTTCCGCCCAGGAGCTACCCCTAGTCCTAACCCTCATCTCCCTATTGGACGGATTTACACTTTTCGCCCTAGGGTCCACCAGGAGAGCTAACCACCCAGTACTGACGGGTACACAAGGTGAGCTTTCAACATGCAACATTCGAGCAGTCACGATCAAGCGGATGGAAGTGACCGATCTAGCCGGCCGGATGCCGGATCGGATTATGACTCGGATGGACGGAGTACCCCCTCCGATAGTCAGTCGTCTGGGACCCCCGTGGGTGTTCGCGTCTCAGGAAGATTTTCTGAGAGCGACTACACCACACAGGTATGGAACGCAGTATTTTGGCTTTTGTCGTGTGCCAAATGTGTGGCGCCCCTAAAAAGTACGGATAGATACCTCCTCGTGACCGACGGACTATCAACTCTTTTGATAAGGTACACGTTGAAAGAACGGGACCATCTTTCAATGATCGCAGTTACGTATTTACCGTGGTTGACGTAGCAACACGATGGATCGAAGTGTCATTTCAGTCTGATAAGAACGGTCTGACAACAATCGAGGATTTTGACGAGACCTGGTTATGCCGATATCCTAGACCAAAAACGATAGTTTTCGACCGCGGAAATGCAATCAACATAATTTAACATCTACGCAATTAAGGCGATATCAATCTTAGCGAAGAGCACCCAAGCTAATGCAGTCTGCGAGCGCGTTCATCTAGCATTGAACAACTGCATTTGTTGTCCGAAACGAGCGGATTGGACAAGGTGTTTTAATAGGCGGTGTTTGCAGTGCTAGTTAGCTATCAAAGTATTCTCGGTACAGCTCCAGCACCTTTGATTTTTGGACAAGATCGGATCACCCGACAACAATAAAAAGCAAATTGAAATTACCTTTTCAAGCGGTGATTTGACGCTATTCTTCTAGAAAATGATCGCGAGAATGAATCTCATTTAAAGCATTTTTATAGCGTCGGCGATGATATCATGATGTGAATTGCAGCCAAAGATCGAAAATCCAAACTACGAGCGGAGGATTCTGGACCCTCTGCGACCATGGAAGCGACAACAATGCGACTGTCACGCTTGAATGTACAACGGTCACTTAAAGCGTGGTTATTCGACGTTAATTTTCGTCCTAGCAGAAACTGACATGGGGTTGAGCTAGGAGGAATCCACTTGTTCCAAATACAGCATGCGTTCTCACTGGGACCCACTAAGTGCACACACCCCGGACCCAAAATATAAAAAGAGCAGGATATTTGGGGTACGGTACACAAAGGCTATCCAGCTGCGCTATTTCAGGTACGGCCTATAATTATATCCAGCCAGGTTATTTTGGGTAGGTTACACAAAAGGTTGTATTGGATTTAGGAATAAAAATCAGTGTACGTTTTGCTTTCTAAGACGCAAGTCACATCATTGGTTCACAGCAGAGGGCTAACAAGGTCCCCTCTAGCTGCTACCGGTTTACCCGGGGATGGTTAAGAGGACCCACCGGAAGTCCCCTGACAGGGAGTCGTCGCGAGACTTATACTTAACTCAAGTCGCTTGTGTTACGAACACGGTTTATCTCTATTGGAAAGTGTGGTAAGGTTTTGGCCTACTGTGGAAGATTGTGGAGTATCATTTGGATTCCTATTTACACATAAGATTGGATTTACCCCTTTATTATCTTTGGTTTAGCTGGCCGATCGATTATTCTCGGTCCAGCCTTTTCGGTATACAAATTTCAAGTATAACGCCAATCCTGCTCCCTGGTGAAGATTTCCGCCCAGGAGCAACCCTAGTCCTAACCCTCGTCCCCCTATTTGACGGACTTTTAACTTTTCGCCCTAGAGTCCACCAAGAGAGCGTAACCGCCAGTGCTGATGGGTATACAAGGTGAGCTTTACGAACATGGATCATCCAAGTCGTCACGACCAAGGTGATGGAAGTGATCGATCCAGCCGGCTGGATGCTGGCTCGGATTAGGACCTGGATGGACGGAGTACCCCTCCAAACGTCAGTCATCTGGGTCCCCCGTGGGTGTTCGCATCCCAGACGGAATTACTGAGAGCGACTTCACCACATCTTTGCAACATGGTACTCATACATAATAGAGTGTCGTTACTCCCCCATGCTGTGATTAGCACATCTTGACTAGGATTAGAACTGCTCGTGGCGAATCCGTTAGATATCGCTTGAATTCTAGTTCAGACTCTTTAGCTGAAATTCCCGGGTACCCATGTCCCAAGCCATTCAAGGTTAGACCCGTACACTGCTCACTTCGGGACCGGGAGGTCCCGGGTTCAATCCCGGGGCCAACCAAGTTGGTTGGATTCTAAAGTATAATGTGACGTATTCAACCCAAACCATTCAAGGTTTGGTTTCTGATTCCGTGAGGGAACTTAACCTCAAAATCCATGAAAGCTTTTAGAAAAAATATCTTTCTTGAGATATTCTGCCAACGTTTCCAATTGTTTCCAATCCTTTTCCTCTAATTGGTCCATTGCTAGTGCCTGACATACAGCATAAATCTAGCAATTGCCAGTTGCTGGCGTCATCACTTCCCGTAGCCCTAATAAGCCGGTTATATCAGTCAATGACACATTTTCTTCCTCTGCGACTCGTCGGTCCGACATTCCGTCTCCTATGGACACTGACCCTTTATTCTCCGTTATCCTGTCAAGTAGATGATCTACTTTTTTCTTGATCTGGCCCTTCTGGACGAGCAAGTCCGTAACCTTGTGTTTGTTTGAAGCGTCATGCAGACTTGTTTTGTCTGGGTGATTCTTTTTTTGACGGTTGGTCCCTTTGTTTTGTATTGCTACAGTGTCTGGGGACTGCTCAGCCAAAACGTTTGTATCAGGATCGGGCTTTGTAGCTTTAGACCCGGGTTTCTCAGTGGTTTGTTCGGGAGAGATTTACTTAATGGGGCCGAAAATGATGGGTTCAACCCTAATGGGGCCGCTCGTAGACTAAAACAATAGTACCCCCGGTCTCTTAAGGAATGGTGATGTCTTTACATAAGTAGATGGCGGGGAGTTTGATTTGGATAGCTCTTTCAAATACCCAATTCCACCACAAAGAGTGCATGAGCCAGACTCACAGGTTTGAATACTGAAAACGTGCACAGGCGTTGCGAAAAAATGAAAAAGATGGAGCATATAATTCATCTTAACCATGAAAGCCAGCAAGTGATAACATCCAAGAATTCACTTTGATGTGGGTGGAACACTGACGTATTTAACTTGTCGAAGATGCTATATCGAGCTAAAGATTGCAACAAATATCTATTGCGACCCCATCGTGCATCAGTAAGCCATCCATACAAGTTATATTATTTAAGATCCATGTCAGTGAATTACCAACTGTTAGAAGCTTTACCATTATCCTTTGCCGTAGCACCAGCTTCAGGTGTTTTATCATCGTCGCGACCGAGGTGAAGCTAAGCATTTACGCCAAACAATTCAAGCTCATCAAGTTTATCCAGAAGCAGCATCACGCGCTCTACTGAAGCTAGTGACTTACCGGTTGTAATGATTTCTTTTGGCTTTCTCCTCTCCAAGGAGATGTAAAAAATGACAAGGGCATGACGCTCATGTAGATATAATTTCATGCTCTATTAGGACGTATAAATGGTGACTTGTTTGCTCTTTCCATTTAAGCGTACAGCAGGAAATGAAGTCACAACGTTAATGTTGACACGTACTAAATGTGCACACGATAGGGTATGTTAGTGTTCTCTAAGAAACGCTTTATGGAGTCGGAATATCAAATACAGCATAACTTACTTGTAGATTTGATTGTATCATACATTTCCTACTAAGTCCGAGCGGCCCCATTAAGGTTGAACCCATTTTTCGGCCCCATTAAGTAATTTCCTCGTTTGTTCGGTGGTTACGCGACGAAGGTCCTGTTTCAGGCTGGAAAGAGAAGTTGACTGTTTTGATTCGATGTGCGAGTGTTGTGTATTGGTAATACCTCCTTTCTTGGAAGTCACCAACACACATTCCCCATTTGAGTTTTCTTCTTTATGCACTGATGTCATTAACCCTTCGTTCACCTGGACCTTCTTAATCGAAGTACCGTGTGTCTGCTGTGGAAGTCCCTCTTGTGTCTCTTGTTGGTTACTGCTGTATTCTGGTTTTGAAGATTCGTCATCCAGAACACCTTCAGTAGTTCTCCAGCTTGATTTCCAATTGTCTCCTGTTGTTGAAGTGCAACTCGACTTGGGCCTTAAGGCCTTCCATACTTCGAAAAGTAGGCTCGGGCAACTTTAATTTGGCCAAATCTTCTTGAGTTACTTGATTGCAATTAGAATCCACTATTGGAGTGGAACAACTTCTCATGGGATGTCCGAGTTCTCCACACCGCAAACATTGTGTACGACCCTTCATTACAGGGTGCTCCACCACTATCATCATATCGCACCAATAAATTCTTCTTATCCCGTTAGGTGCTGCCGGACATGAGTCGGCCTCCACAATTAGCTCCCATGCAGTCGAAGTATCCGAAAATGGCCCACTTTTGTCCACATCATCCAATTGAAACGATGTTCCCATTTATGATTTAAAATCCCATACCATTGCGTTAGATCAATTGCTCTCGTAATATTTTTTTAAGATGCATGGGTAGAAGCCTTGATGTCCATAGTGTTCACCGTTTGCATCCACTTGTTTGGCCTATGAAGATCCGGTTGATTCCCGTTATGAAAAATCTAGATTTCTTAATAAATGATCGTGACGATGGAATGGCACTTTGATACCATCAATTTTGTTTTGCTATTTCTCGAGTAAAAAAATGAAAACACATAGTGTGGTTGCTACTATTGTAGCTAATGTTCTTGACCTGGGCAATCATGTTCCATAATGCTTTCGATGCGATTCCTCTGACTGTAGCAAAAGTTGCTAGACTCTCTTGAATACTTTTAGTACTTAAAAAGGCCTCTTTTATCGGGCCTTCTCCACGTGAGTCCATCGTGAGGCAGCCTTCCACTTCCGCTCTGATTTTTTGTACTAGTCGCACTTGGTCTTCCATGTTCATTATTCTCTTAAGGAACTGTGGTAATTGTTTCGCTTATATGGTCCCTTCGACAAGCCCTTGAACAATCTTCCATTCATCCACTGACCCTGCGCGACATTGTGACGCTGTAAATTTCCCATATTCTTGCTCACACACCGCTTTTAGTTTCACAATTTCATCAGGCGCGTATACTGCAGTTTTGAACAAGAACGGTTTTTGCGTCACTTGCGGCGAGGTATGCGCTATTATTTCTCCAGTGATTTTAGTCGCCCAGCCTGTAAGTGACACCGGCAGTTTCTCTGCTGATTTGACATTTTCCTGACCAATGGACTTTAACAATAAAACCGCAAAGGCTTGATTTGTGCGTTGGGCGACCAAGGCTATCGCCGTTACCCGTTCTACATAATTATCCAATCATTTCCATTCGTGACTACCGCTAATTCAAAAATGTCCAAAAGGCGTTCTCCTTCTGTTTTTTTAGCGTCGGCAAACGTTTTGCCGCTTCCGATAATCTGGACAACGGACCTTTTGCTCGTACATACACCAACGAAAATATCTCTTGGACTAAATCCAACCCGGCTTGGACCCTGGGTTTGGTATTGGTCGCCTGTTGTAGTGTTGTTTTCAGTGCCTGCACCATTTGGTGAGGATCCGAGGCAACAACTGGCTCCAACAGTGTTTCGCACTCAGATGATTCATCCATCTGTTCATCCTGCCGCCCCTCTATCGTATCCTCTTCCTTCGAAACCAATTCTTATTTTAACTGATTTTGGGTCAGTTTTTTTAAGATTCCGATACCGGTTTATTACTGGTATCTTCCTCCAAATCTCCTGAATTCGACGTTTGAGTCTCGGGAACGATATCCTTCGTCTGTGCTCGTTCCATTCTGGACTCTGGGGCTGCTCTACTCGCTCCTTCTTCGTCTGAGTGCCCTCACTGACCCCCTGGTCCCAGGTCTGCTTCTCCAAAAATCTGTGGTGCCGTGTGCTTTTGTAGCTCTGATTCTGAGACCCTCTTCCCCTTTTAGTATGTTAAAAGTACGGCGCAAAACCAGAACTCAATTTTAGAGCACTAAAAGCTAGCAATAGATCCCAAAATAGATCTTGACTTCTTCTTTGGTTCTGTATGCTCCCGAGATATTCTGGATCCAAAGCAGCAAAGATATAGAAAGTTTACTTAAGGG